>JAOBYE010193771.1:0-17587 GCA_025403585.1 Parazoanthus swiftii
GTTTTACAGGGTTTGTATGGGATTTCGTGCTTCCGTCTCCGCTTCCATCTCCGTCGCTAGTGTGAACCAAGTTTTACTTGCGGAAGGCTTTCGACACTAACAGGCTGACATCGCGAAAGGTGCGAGGAAATGGAACTCAAGAATCATTTTGCATCACTTGCTAGTTTAGTGGAAAGTACGTGAAACGGAATCCGGTTATAAGCTCCCACAGAAAACACCTCAACCGTGATGATGGTCTCAAGCTCCAAAGAGGCTCTACTCTGAGAACGAAAGATCCCATTGGATCTTTGACAACAGAATTAAGAATAGCTGACACGTTCTCAAAATAAATCATTGTAAGTTTGTCTACGGATGGTTTGGTTTTTCCCAAAGGTCAGGGTTATTTATATTCTCCACTCCTGAAACTGCAAAAGGGCTGGGTCCGTCTACCTTAACGGTCCCAGAAGGCAGTGCTCTGATGAATGTTTTAGACAGTTCATCACTAACATTATTCTCGACACTATTGTTTTTGCACAATGCATATGACTTTATCTCATCTAAGAAACCATGCGACAAGGAAAACCCATTGTCCTAATCTCGTCACGGTTTGTACCCGCTAATGATTGTATTGTTCGTTCTTGTAAAATTAGCATTTGTAGCGTTGCTTTCTGGGACCGTCCAGTCCAATTTTCATTTCTCGAGTAGGGAATTATTGTATTTTTATCCAATGGCATCTCTCGTTCTCATAGTAGATGGCACCTCTCAAGCTCCCGCGGAAATGATTTGCACTTGACCTTGCGGTACAAAGAGATTGCATTTTTAATTCGTTGTCTCTCTCTTGTGCGTGTCACCAAAAGAATTGTCTTTTCGTATTTACCCCTGAGCTAGGGATTAGGCTCAAGGATAAGACGAAACGTCGGGTACAATTTTTGACAAAATTTCCTCAAATAACTTTTATCTGTCAACAATTTTCTGTACATATTTGTATTTTGCAAACAAGATAATAAAGTCCATAATCGTGGAAACGAAAAGAGTTATCATGAAAAACTAGGTTTTGGTGAAGATTTAGGGTATTACACAAACAGCGCTTTCCGCACTGGCACTCCCGGTAAGGTAAGTAGCAGTGAATGCTTTTTGTAGAAACCTTTGGGGCTTGGAACGTTTTATACCTCGAAACTGCTGTGCAACTTTTGCTCTTCTGGTTCTTTGTCTTTATGAATTAGGGATGACCGACTTACTAACAATGTTCATAAAAGTGCCGCTTCATTAACATCTTAACTACCCACGACCAGCTCCCATAGAGCAACCGTGATCTGTTCCGGAGGTCGTGGGTTCGATTCCCGCCGGGATCAGAGTATTTTTCTCTTTGTCCTTATTGGCCCATTTCCTTTCCAGGGCTTTCGCTCAGAAGTATTACTTGGGATATTTGTAGAGCACTTTATCTTATCACAATCATATCATTAAATCTGTTCGTTAGTGCTCAGCGGCCAAACCTTACTGGTTACCCCCTCACTGACGTGTTCATTTGCCGCTTCATTACCATCTTAATTACCCACGACCAGCTCCCATCTGGCCTTGTAGCTCAGTTGTTAGAAAGTAACGGTGATCTGTTTCTGAATAACCGCCGGATTCAGAGATTTTTTCTCTTCCCCTTGTGGGCCACTTTTCGGTCAGAAGGTATTACTTGGGATATTTGTAGGGCACTTTATCTTATCACATTCATATCATTACATAAAAATGCTGTCGATATTTTTTGTGAGCAATTTATTCACACATAACATATATGTATTACTGAATGTCGTTCACAGCTAGTAATAATATGTACATCTAGTTTTTAAATCTGATAAATAGTGTCTCTTTTATTCACCAGTAAAACTGATAAACAGACTGTATTTTCAATACAGTTAACTACCCTTGTACGGCTTCCATGCCAAGAAGCGACATTGCGCATTGACAGTCAAGCTGACAAGTCCTGCTTTTTCTTTCTAGCTGCAATACACGGTTAACTCACACGTACAAATTTTCTATGAAGTGCAAACATCTAGAATTTGAGACATACCATCTGACCTTTTCTTTTTTTGGGGGGGGGGGGGAGGAGGGGGCATGATTTGCACTTTCCAGCTTTTGACGTACATTTTTCCTGGCATTTTCTTCAAGAGTTATAAGACCACAACTATTTTTCAAGGATTTTTCAAGAACAAATTTTAAAGGTCTTTCACGTACTCTTCTTTGGGCCAAATATAACTTGAAACAAACAAAAAAGAGAAACACTTGCTTTCCTTGTAAGTTCAAGGATGTTTCAAGATATCTTACATTTTAAGAACATTTCAAAAATTTAAGAACTTTCCCAAAAGAAAGACCAACAATAAAATTTGAAGGACATTTACAGCTAGACTTTGCAAGTTTTCCAAAACTTCCCAAGTCCGATGCAAACCCTCTTCTTCTATAGTTAGAACCTTTTGCTTTTATCATATATTTTTATTCGAATTTCCGCCCAGTTTTAATATGCCCATGTGGAATTCTTCGACTATCAAAACCAATTGGACCTCATTTAATTGTAAAGATACATTTAAATTAGCTTTTCCCTGTATCCAGATGCACTTGTAAAGAACGAGTATGGAAGTTTTCATAGCACCAGTCAGCGGTTTACCGCAAGGGAATGATAACAGGAAAGGGATTGAGAGCGACATGTCGGAAAAACGCCGACCAAACTCACAAATTTGCAAAAAAAAAACACACACACACACACAAGAAAAATTCACAAAAGTTAAGGGTTTTGTCACACCGAGTTTGTTTATCTTGCGTTTCTTCGTCCACTATGAAAGGGTAGTCGCATAATTTTTTGGTCGAAAAAAGTCACACATTTCATATTTTTGCTCTTAGAATTGTCTCTCCTTCCTCTATCTGGCCCCCCACCTCCCATCATCTCCCCTACAGTGTCCGTAGAACCAGTGACTAGTGCATTATGAAAATGTTTCAACTCAAGAAACGTTATTTAAATAAGAATGAAAACGAGCATCAGTAAAATCTTTGCAGCACTCCAGAGGTGACTAATGAATGGCTGATTTTAAGCTTTCAAGGGCTTAGTTCTTCAAAACTGTAACGAATTAGAAGCTAGAACCTAGGTTTGACCGGATATTGTCTGAGTTAAGCAATTCTCGTATAAATATTGGAATTACCCAACTGGAGTAAATATCAACGTTTAAAACACCGTGCCTCACGTAATGTTCAAGCTTCATTACATCTATTAAAAAGACCAAATCTTTCCTAAAGTTCAAAGGCTTAATCTTATGTAATTGCTTGTTTGAACCCAGTTTTGAAGAACTGGGTTTGGGATACTAACAAAATAGTTAAATAAAGTTAAAGATAATAAGGTTATTTTGTTAAGCGGAGATTCAGCGGGTTCAGAGCTAGTACATTAAAAGTATAATTACATGCATACTAGTTTAATATATTTTTAACATATTAATCAAGTGTTAATCATTAGGTGTAATAAATAAAAGTTCTCAGTTCATTAAACCGTTTACTTAAGACATTTTCTTAAGGGTCACGCGTTTTAAAACTTAAGACAGATGGAACAATAAAGTATTATATATAATTTATAATAAATTACAATATTCCATAAAGTGTGAACAAGCAATCTTGTCGATTGTTACTTAAGATCTTGCCACACGTTTCGTCACCTCACAGACCTCACACTTGATAATCTGTTTCGCCCTGATTTGATATTGTCCTATAAGTAAATCACACCAGTTAAATATAGTCGAAACACAAGCATATACCATTTATGATAAAAAGGTTACTCTGGAGACAATTAAAAGGTCAAAACCGTCTTGAAAAATGTTTGCCAAAATTTTCAATGAAAGGATCATAACCTTCTCTCAAGACCACCCCAACCGAGATGAAGGCGCCTGCTCCCACCGAAAAATTTATTCAACATTCAGAGGCAAGACATTGAATTCATTTCACCTATTTTGTGCTTCTTAAACTTTTTATCACTTTTCCCTGAAGAAAGTTCGAGTTTCAACTGAAACGTTTGCATAGAAGTTGCGACCATTCAATTGTTACCAAGGCAACGATTCTTATCATACATGACTCTACCTGGTGACAAAAGCATTTTTAGCACAAGTTTTTTTTAATCACATATTTAGTTGCAATACAATTATAGCAAGTAAACAACAAGCACAACTGGATGTTCAAAATCATATTAGATGATTTAAGTAGAAACACGTGTTAGTAATTTAGTATATTATGGCCGGGCGTTGCTCAAGTTTACTTTTTAGATTATATAAACATGTAAAAGAAGGCAGAAATTTGTAACAAATCTTAAATGTTAAAAATTCGTGTCAAATACATTAATTTTACAAATACAACTGCAGTGGCATTTTAACATTAATTTTGATTTAGACGGATTGGACAAAAACACAACGCCATCATATTTTGGCACTGAAACAACAAGCACTATTATTCCTTTAAAATTGTAACTATATGTTTAGCGATATTATAATTATGAACTATATAAGTAATTAAATAACTTTTATAGTCTATGGAATATCAAAAGTATAACGATATTGCGTGGATCATTGATGGCAATCGACATTTGCCTTCTTATATTTGTCTCTAAACTGGGTGTTAGCCATCATCTGAACCAGTCAAACATTTATATAAAGCAACATGAGCCATACGATAACAAATTCTTTATTGACATGAATTGGGGTGGGGATGCATTCCCTTGATTGGTTGTTTGGAGTGCTCGTTGGAAAGTTTGGAAAAATAAACTACAAAATACATTTTAGAAACTGCACTCCGGCAACCTGTAAATACTGGGGTATCCAAAACTATGGCCTTGCCATCTATTTGAAAAAGAACCAAACTTGCTTTAGTTTGATAACAAATGCTCATTCTCAGTGAAAAATAGAAAAGGACAGTATTTTGCCAATGTTTTTGTTCTAGTATATATTATGAACATTCTGGTTCAAGCTTAAATGTACAATCATGTACACTGACCATACAACTTAATGTCAAGAGGAAGGTAAATTATACATTTATTTGCTCTGTCAAAACATGATTGTATTGCATCTGAAAATGAGCAAAGGAGAGGGGGAGGAGATACAAAAGGAGAGAGGCAAAGTGTGAAGTTTTCGAAGTCTCTTTATACGACAGTATTGGAGTACAACTTTGGTTCTGAACTTTTAAGTAAGACCCGATCATCGGGCCCGAGTCGGGCTACATCGCGTCGTTATTTATTTATAAGCATCAAGTTATCTCAAACAAACGTTCATTATTCAACCAATTCTAGCTTGATATCCAGTATTAAGTTTAATTCAAAAATACAAATACAAAAATTTAAAAACTTTGTCTGGTTTTAATAAATTAAGCTTCATAATAAACTTTAACAAACAAGATCATAACTATCACGAGTGTATAAATTAAAATAAGAATTACATAAACTGTGTACAATCATATGTACGGTTAATTTGGTTTCTGCTTAAAAACTGATCCATTTCCTCAACCAGTAAGAATCTTGAGCTATTAATAATTATACCCGTTACATTTCCAATGCAAATATTAAAGTAAACATATCTATCTAAAACTACTTCTCGATAATAATTATTTCCTCTTATTAAGTCTCTTTGTTAATACTAGTTTTCCAACGCTATCCAGGACAAAATTCAAGGAATTTCCTGGGATGGGGTGAGGGAGGGGAAAAACAGAAATTCGTGAGGGAAGAAGCGCAAAATGTTGTTACGGACCCTTGCATGTACCTTGGCTACTGTTGCTAAACTTAACCAGTGTACTAAATAATAAGACTAGTATTATTAACCTTAATTAAACTATTTACAAGTAAGCCACTTATACAGTCAAATGAAGTCAAAAATCTACGATCCTGGATTCTATGATTACCACGTAATGTTCCTTTAAAAATCACATCAGCCGTTCTAAGAATGACCATTCATAAGTTAATGTCCCTGATACATGTGGCGATAATTAACGGTGTGTCACCGGTGAAGATGTACTGTTTACCAAGCTTTGTTTCCAGTATGTTTTGAATGTCAGCTAGTCTTCACGATAAGATAGAAGGTGTTCGTTGACGAGTGCTTTTGAGGGCGCCACATGAAGCTTATTTTACACTGAAATACAAACTTACTTGTGGGACACATAGAAATATTTTCCTAGCAAAGCTATAAAAATGTTGACTGACCAATAAAATACTATATTTGTTCAAGAATTCACTTAGAAAGCTCGTATCCAAGGTTGAACTTTGTCATGCAAATGAAAATGACAATTTGTAAAAAGTACTAAACATCACATCTAAATGCTAAACATTGCCGAGAAAACAACAGCAGCA
The DNA here is from genome assembly GCA_025403585.1 of Parazoanthus swiftii. Taxonomy (NCBI): domain Eukaryota; kingdom Metazoa; phylum Cnidaria; class Anthozoa; order Zoantharia; family Parazoanthidae; genus Parazoanthus; species Parazoanthus swiftii. The sequence continues at coordinate 6,329 of JAOBYE010193771.1, forward strand.
ATGGCACCTTCTATTTTCAGAGGCTCTTAGACTTATATACTTGAAAATACACGGCTGTAGCAGTTTAATGGGAAGTCTTTGTCAAATCTAAGCAGACCATCGGACGGAAAGAGAATAAAAAGCGTAGGTGTATTAATATAACATTAACAATTATGAGCTAATCGACAATTATGTGCACATATAATCTTGTCAGCCAAGTTGCTCTGCGCTCGAGAGCTAGAGTAAAACCTATATATACATTTAACTATCTATGAAATAATAGTTATCTTTATGAATAAGATTTAGATTAAATTTCACTCATTGTTCGGCCTCGACCTTGAAGGTGTTTCTAAAATGCAAGAAACAGCATAAGTCTGTGATAACATTAATTGAGAAAATAACGAAGACTGAACATTAGTTGCATTAATTTTGTAAAACTGTTCTTGGAAAGCATATTACAGCTTCCCTAACTAAGGACAAGTTAGGACCGTTTAAACAAAAGAAAATAAGGCGCAACTACGCTAAGATTCGACCTACGTTAGACGCGAACTGACCCACTTGTACGAAACATTTCACGTCCAAGGTGAAACACACCCTAGATAAATGTAAAAACAGTTTCACGTTCAAGGTAAGACGCGTCCTAAACAAGATCAGCTGAAAACTCTGGTCCAGCATTGGTCACCACAAAGCTACGACGCGACTGAGCTTGAACGCGAAAACGTATTTTTGTACCATGTATGCGCGCAGTTCGCGTCTAACGTAAGTCGCGTCTTAGCTTAGTTGCGTCTATTTGTTCTCGTGCATTTATAAACGGCCCTATTGTGTCGGCAAGAGATATAATTATATAAATTGTTAGAAATATAAATGAAGTTTGCCCTGGTTAGAATGTTTTGGTGTGCTAAAACGTTTCGGACACACCAGCGAACTTCCTCAGTTAATCTGGTTTAAAACAATCTTGAACAAGTGTTCTCAGTGGAACAGAAGATCACTTTAGATGCGTGGTAGTCGCCAGAAGAAACTAACACGTTGTCTTCCCGCGCATCTACCACAATCTAAAGGACTTTTAACTTTTAACAAAATGTCTGTCCTTTTAACTTCTGCGAGTGTTAATTGCTTTCTTTCCACTGTTTTTACTCTTGTCATTCACGTTCAAATCAGTCTAACTGAGGAAGGTCACCGAAGCGACCGAAACGCTTCAACACACCAAGACATTTTGACCAGTGTCAACTCTATTAATTTTTCTAACAGTTCTTCAGGCCTGGTTACACCCACAGCACTTTTATTATAAGTAAGACACGGTGTACTTTCTAAACAACTTTTAAAAACAGAGTCCTGAGTAAGACAGAGTCCATCTTTTTATGTAACATCCACACGCAGAACATGTAAAACTTTAGGTTACGAATGGTTTCATTGCTTCTTCGCTTTTTTCAAAGTGCATGACAAAAAGAAAGGGAAGAATGAAGAAAATTAACTCGCGGTTTTGACAAATCCCTGGTTCAATAAATGGCGGTTTTCTATTTCAAGAATTTATCCCCCTGATTTTTTAATGAATTTTTTAAGTTAAAATTATAACTGGACAGGAGATCCAAAAGCTATTATGAACATGCAAAATGATAAATATCGAACGAAAAATTTATAGTAGCTATAGGCCTGTAGACAAGTGTTGCGTTTTACAATTACCTGACAACTTACACTCCTGTTAATTTAGAAGCAAAAGTTTAAAAGCTGAATTTGAAATAGACAAAAAATGCCTTCTCATGAAATGCCCACCAAAATTTTGATATAGTAACGAACAGTTTCCTCTCTCAGCAGTCCGCGAATTCATAATAAATCTACCTACCATTTTCCATTGAAGAATTTGTAGCCATTCGTGTTCCTCTTGTGCGGAGCTTGCAAAGCAGTAGAATGTTCTATTGGGCATTACAATTCTAAAACGCGAGGTAGAGAAAATGAATCGAGTTTTGTAGAACTTACAACTGCACAAGTCATGTAAACTGGTTTGAACGTCCAAACAAATTGTATAATAACATGAATTCTAACTGAAATTCCTGACGTTTCCAGTGACACATAAAAAAAAGTTGTTATGTTAATGGTGAGCCTTGCGACCCCAGCAAACAAACAAATAAACGAACAAACGATCATACAGGTACATGCTACGAACCTGAAGCAATTTGCTTTTCCTTTTGTATCATCTTTGGCTACTTCCAAACAATCTTCCAGATTTAGCATCTTGATTGCTTCCCTATCCTGCAAATCAAATAAAGTTAGATAGCAAACATAACTATTATGGATTAATTTTATACCGGTTTTGTTCATGGTTCAAAGAAAATATCCACAGCACATAATTAGTTGACAACCATTAAAAATTCTGCATAACATGATTCAGTAGTTCTCAAGTGCTTAGCGGGAACCACTCCCCATTGAGTTGAAGAAAAACGTATTAGAAATATCGACAGCGGCAGAGCCAGTGGAACATGTAGAGAAACCTCAGAAAAACCAGATTTGGAAAGCCAACCTTTGCTTCGTGCCACTCAAACGTTTCTCTCGTGTTCTCCCAACTTCCCACGTGCACCCATAACTCGATAGACGCATGCCAAGCATTGACTATTTCTTAACTGGACACCTAGTCCCCCCTCCCCCCCCCCCTTCCTTCATCTACACCCAGCCTCCCGAGGCCATAAAAAACATTGAAACAATCTCTAAAATAGAAGATAGACCACTGGATGTAGAGAAATTATGATTCTACTGTTCTGAAGCACTCTTGACACTAACCCCTTTTGACTTGTAATATTTGAGCTCATTTTTCATCAGGACGAACCACCGGGTTTTCCAGTTCTGAAAAAAGGAAAAGAGCTAAACAGGCGTTAGTGAACCTTAGTCACAGAAGTGAGAGGGTGTGTACATACCTCTTATTAGCCATTTGCGAGGTCCGTACGGCAAGTTATGGACCGAGTTTTTTTCCATGCTTTTATGGCCCAAGCGCGAAGTGCGCGGGCAATGAAAACATGGAAGGTAAAAACGAGCATCCATAACTTGTCGCACGGACCGAGCAAACGAGGTAAATAAGATGTTTATTAAACTAAACTAAATTTTAATTAATGTCGTTGCGCTGGGAGTGGTTGCTCATTCTCCCAAGCCAGTGGCTTATGTTTAATCGCTCGACGGCACAGATCTTGACGTGAAACTGAGTCGATTTTGTGGAGGGAGGAAAACCGGAGAGCCTGGAGAAAAATCCTCGGAGTCAGAAGGAGATCAACAAATCTCAGCCCACATGTGAAGCCCAGGGTTCGATCCCGGGTTCACAGAGGTGGGAGGCACGAGTGCTAACCACTCAGCCATCCTGACTTACAGTATATGGCTTTGTTGACTATTTGAAGCAAGGGAGGCTGTATATTAACAAGAGGTCCGTATGGCTACTTACGGACCTGAAATTGACCGATCACCGCACGCGAAATCAGTCAGCCATATAATAAACTGTTCTACTGTACATAGGCTGAGGATCTAAAAAAAGTGGGAAGGGGCAACTGTCACTGTTGCCCCCCCCCCCCCCAGTACCACGGACTTGGTGTACCGGCATATGAAACACTTTACCCAGGTGCCACATGTATCAGGGCTGGTTTGATCAAAGGCCCAATACAACAATATTTCACCCTTCCACTCCAACTACGTATTTTCTCTTTACAGTGTCAATATCAAATAAGTTGACAGGTCATGAGAATAAAGGGAATTGGTCATTCATTCTATATATGTAAATTATTTAAGATGATTTTTAGAAACTATTCATAAGAACCGTACGAAGACTGATGGTGGGAATTTACACACACATCATTTGGTGCTACTGGGAGTGAAAGAGTTAATGCTCAGTTTAACACTGGAAGACTAGTTTTGAAAAAACTGTTTCTCTGTGTTGGTGAGTGAGTTGAATCAACTTTTGTTGATCACAACCCATAATGCTCAGTTTAGTCTGACAAGGTTTAGGATAATACTTAGTCTAGTGCTTCAAGTATGATACCTGTACATAAATGTCCATGTAGCTCTTCTGTAAGGTTCAGTTGCACAGTGCAGCTTAATTGCAACTGACAATGTTTACCGAAACTGCTTTCAACTGGTTTTACCTTTGCTGGATCTTAGAAACCAGACGTATTCAAACTCCTCAATAACTGGTTCACTTTTAGTTCATTATTTCTTGTTAAGTTTGATCTGAAGTATTTTTGAAACTGATTTGAATTATTAGAAAATAACTTAATCCATTATACTTATAGAAAAAAAACAAATTATGTTATGACAGCATAAAGTATTTAATTACAAATTTAACACAAATTGGCAGTGTATCTGAGTTCATTTAATTTATAGTTTGTATATTTTTTTGATATTGCGAGCATTCCATGTATTACTAATTAAAAATAATAGTTTTACTCTTGAAAGTGCATAGACATATAAATTAATACTTTTTAATTAACTATATAAAGCAAACGTGTTGGATATTGATCACAACTAGTCTAGCAGCCAAAGGTATAACCTCGTACTGGACACTGAAATCTCTTTCCAATTTTATGTACTATGGGTCAAGTTACATTGAACTTAAACGAATTTCGTACTCTGGGCAGTACCTCACATACTGTCGGTACTATTAAACAACTTCTGCTGTGTAAGATTTATTTGTTATACACTGACATTTATACTGTATATAATAACATGCATGTTTACATAATTATGACTCTAAACTCTTTTAGTGCTGTTTATTCTATTTAAAAGAATAACAAGTCCCTAAGGACCTTCTTGATCAACATGTTCAAGAGAATGTTTACTTTTTAACTTAAAATTGTAGCTCAAATAAACCTTGATGATTTTAGTTTTTAAGCCATTTATTATTTAAGTTGATGAGACCAGAAATTTAGAGTAATTTTATAAAATCAGTTATTGATCAGTTATTGCAAAGAACATGTCCCAAAACAATAAATATACTAATTAAAATCTTGTGCTTAGGGATTGATCACAAGACAGTTTGACTGAGTTGAATTTGATTTGCTTCAAAGTACTTCTAAATTTCATAAGTTTGGAAAGCTCTTACCCAAACCCAAATCTGTATGTAGTTCAAACTTTGATCTGGAATATCTCAGCACTAAAAGGGCTGAAGTATGGTGGCTGTTACAGTACCTTTACTGTCTGTCCCAGCTTGGTGAGGTATCCTTCTTTGGAGCCAAACTATAGATACAATACATGAAAACTGTATTAGTAATCATATTACACAGACTAAGTGCCCATGTCTGAGTAAGTGCACAAGCCCCATCCTTTTCAGACAAAATTTCTTGCATCACTTGGGATATTTTTGAGAGAAACATAATAATTATGTGGTAGAATTCGTTTTTCAGGACTGCTGTAACAGTAATTATAATAAAATTAGAACTATCGAAAGTCAACAATATTTTTTGTTTAGTGCAGTAAAATGTTTAAAAGCTTTAGAAACTACGGCTGTTTTGTCAATACAGTATCTGACATCAAGTGCATTTCGCAATAAAATATGTTCAATAACAAACATTTGTGTGGCATGAAAACACCCTTTGTGAATCAAGTATTCAATTTATGTTATGAGCTAATAGTATTTGCACTTAGTTATTTGTGGTCACAATAATTGTACAAAAAAGGGTTAAAGAAAAGGTTTAGGGTCACAGTGCAGAGATGTCTTAGTCTGTTATCTCTTAAGATTCTAGTCCCCAATTCACCTTACCTTCCATTATCTCTGCATTTGGCCAGAATCCCTCTTTCTCAATCCTTTCCCCTCCCTCCTATTCATTCCTATCCCCTACCTCTCCTTTCAAAGCGCACTTACCGAGAGTTCACTTTGATCACCAGTAAGCTGGTCCAGGCTTGACCTGTTTTTCCCCCACTCAGCATGAACTCTAACTGTGTCGTATGTTGCTGGCTCGTCAACATCCCTTGGATAAGGGTATTTCAGAAGTGTAAGGACCCCTTCAAGAAAAAGAAAGCGACATTTTGCAGACTGTCAAATTTTTCAATAGGTTGTGATTAGTTAGTTAGTTAGTTAGATAGTAAGATATTAAATTAAAGTGATCCTTGACTATTAAAACATTTTCTTTCCTTCAAAATAAATTTTAGCATTGCCTTACAAATTCTTTACAGAGTCAATTAATGCTAAGCAACTTAGTTTGACTATTTTTTCTAGTTTAAATTTCCTACTCACTGCCATCTTTCCAATTGACATAATATCTGTCTAGTAGCAGTGTCAGGTTCCAGTCTTGGGGAATATAGTGATAACGACTATGATGTAGCCAGGCATTGAAACCATATTTACAGAATACTAGATTTTGATAGTAAGATTCTTTCTTCAGAGCAGATCTGGCAGTCCACACAAAATAAGTCTGGCCTGACTAGCTAACACAATTTATTACTTAGTAATGAAATATCTCAGTTACCTGATTCTCCTCCGATAAGGGGTTTATTTTCAAAGTGGTCTACAAAATCATTTAAATTAGAAAATTTTCCCATTCCAAATGTATAGTGCTTTCCATCCCAGCCAATCTGGAAGTGTTTAACAGAATTAGCACACCTGGAAGGAGAAAAAATGATAACTCAGGAGTTTAATAAAATATAATAACTATATTTATACAAACCAGATCTAGTCGAGTATAATAATTACAACTCTTGCACTAATTAGAACTGCACTTTTTACAATAAGAAGTAATAACAGCAGGTTTATAGACAAATATTAGACTCTTTGAAGAATAACCGCATAATGACTACTTCAATCTAAACCTGTAGTGACAACAAGAAACATAATCTTAAAATAATATTAGTTACCACATTGATCAACTCTTGCTTACCAAAACTAAACCTAAACTAAATCATCTCCCAAGCTAGGTGGCTGAAAAGGCTGACATTTATCTCCAATGACTTCCCCTGGACAGGACACTAATCCATCACAGGAAACCTCCCAGCAGAAGCTGGTACTTTATATAGAGTTTAGCCAACTGGAGCAAGTTGAGTAAAGTGCCTTGCTCAAGGACACAACACAGTGGTCAGGCCAGGGTTCAAATTCCGAACCTTTAGTTTACAAGTCAGACAAACTTAGAACCACTCATTCACAATGCCACCATTGCTTACGAAAGCACTCTTTTAACTGCCCTGTCATTGGCACTCTTAATGTATACATCTTTTTCATTAAATCACATGATTGTATACATAGATGTGGGCATGTGAAATAGAAGCCTAAACTATTGAAAAATCAAACCAAATATCACATTTTAGAATAATAACTACCAGTGAAATACTTACCTGACTGATAAGGAATATTCACCAACATGTGTTGCACTTGCTCGTAATAAATAACTCCCATCCTTGCCATTTGCCATCAACAAGCCTTCAGCAACATGTCTGCTGATGCTATGATGGTACCAGCTGGTGGTAGGGCAGAAAGGAAAAATAGATGTACATGATTTTATTATCTTCTTCATTCAAAATTCGTTGTCATGTGAGTAATACACTAGTGGCAAAGGGTTTTAATGGGGGGGGGGGGCTGAGGTTTCAGGTGGACCCATGACTATTAGTTCCAGGGTTGTGGATCAGGGGGGACATATCAATCAACTTAGAGGGGGAGTGTGGTGCACTTTATGAAAACATTACCCACTTTCAGACCAAATCATTCTAATTTCCCTTAACTTTTTTTATTGACCTGATCAATGCCAGAAATAATATGCAATCGCATTTTTAGGGCCAGAAAATGTTTTTCATATATCATAAACACAGTTTCATCCCAACTGGATGCCAATTTCAGACCAAAACAACTTGAAAACCCCACCCTTTGATACCATAATACCTATATATAGCTCATATGAGGGAAGTCAAAACCCCTACATGTAGTTTTCTTTGTTAAATACACATTGTTCTTTCCATCCCTCTGCCCAGCAAACTAACTGATGAATATATAGCTCCAAATATATTATTTTTCTCTTTTTATCACAAAATTTTTTTTTCATTATTATATCCCAGAATACTAACTATGTAAGGACTAGTCTGCAGGCAAACACTGAAACTGAAAAATTCTGGAGTAAAAAACCTAGATCTGATTTTAAAAAAAAGGTGACAAGTTTAAAATCATAAAATCATAAAATCAAATAAATGGTAAATCACTCAGTGCAGTAGCTAGCATGGGTAGTTTTATCTTCTTTTTTTTTATATTTAATAAAAGTCGCAATTTATGTTTTAGTGAACAATTGAATATCATAAAATATTTATATCAGCTTCAATCAATGGCCTGACACGTCTGTCTGCCTGATGATTGAAGAGCAAACTTTTGAAAGGCAAACAAATTTGAACCACTGTGATTCGATCAGAACATTTCCTGTAGCCTTCGGGCAATACAATGATATAGCAGGTGTTTCAGTATGAAGTACTTCTTTATATCTGACCGTTCGATTGGTGATCATCAGAGCAGACATATGATATGCATGCAAATTTTCGTTCTATTTACATTAAAAACCTTTTTACACATAACTATTAATATGTTTGGCAGCTTGCCCGTGCTGAGTTTTGATATAGCATAAACTAGCAATTATCGGATCTGTGGCAGTGCTACAACAGTAATTTCTAAACATGTCTGTAGAATAAGGAAATAGTGAGGAATATGTTGGTTTCAATCTTGACTGATCCCTGATCAAATGAAATTGACAATTTGTTTGATATCGATTCATAACTGTTTTCATTCAAAGCCGAAGCGCTTGCCAGCGTTTGCCAGCGTCTGCTATTACCATATAAAAACTCCTTGTTGTCTTGCAGCTCCCGCACTTACAATCGGTTAAACAACCAGTAGCAGTTTTGAGCTTTAATTCGTTCGGGCAAAAACCACGTCTAATAAAAGAAGTTGAATCAAAATGATTGCGATTCTGCACTCACATTATTCCACTTAACCAAGAAACTATCAGTCCAACACAAGATGAAAGAGTTTTAAATGTACTTGTTTGAGCTGAACCGAAAAAGTGGACTTTATTTTCTTTTTTTATTCCTTTAAGTGTTAAGACAAAAGAAGAAACAGCAAAACGAATATGAATGGCAACATTCCGCTTTGTCCTTGATGAGACCTTTATACAAAGCCGCCACGATCGAGCGAACAAGTGGATTTTCTTAGTTCTGTCTTTATTATTTCTGTTGATCAATGAAATCACCTCAAAGAAATGACACAAGGAAATTACAGTTAGGAAATTAGGTGAAGTAGGTCGTTGAGTTCAGCAGGAAATATTTCTTTTGAACTCGTTTCCACGAAGAAATTATGCAACTTCACGCGAGTATTAAGTTCGAATCGTACTGAATAAATTTGCAGCTCACTGAATCATGATAAAATTTATTTAACTCACCTGCCGATAACCAAAACTCAATGCGACGTTATGACACCTATATAACTGTTTAGTAAATCAACATGCTTGCTGAAAACCTACCTTAATTTCTCGACCTCTGCATTGTATGCAGTTTGCTCCGCCATCTTGTTGGTCGCCAAAATACGGAGCGGGTATACCTGGGGTAATTAGTTTGTCAATTTAAAACCGGAAACGGAAACGCATAGCCCACTCAATTTATCGCGTTACCCGCGTACCGCCGTATCGAGGCGTTGTCACGCCGCCAGGCCAAAATCATTGCAAACACCCACGCAAAAGTGACATAAAACACTGTGACATGGATTGTGACTTTTTTTCTCAAACATATATCCCATATTCCTTTTTAGCATTATATCGAAAAGGTAACGCCTCGAGGATAAAACAAAGAAACCAGACACCAACAGCAGCTGATCATCAGTGGGATCTCGGCGGCCTAAAATAAGTGGAATTATTCAATTGCCAGTGAATTGGGGCAGCATTAAATCCCAGACCAATTGCAGAACATTTTGGGCGGAGCCACAGTGATCTTAATTTATTGACAACTAAAAATATACTCAAAGATTCAAGGACTCAAAAATAATACGACGCTCCAGTGATCAGGTGCCGAGATCTGGGAATTTTGTGAAGATCAACCCACATTTCAGAGGCGGGCCAAAATCAGTAGAAACTGAGTGATGGTGGATATATTCGAGCTGGAATAACTCACTTAGAAGAATGAGCAAATTTTGACATTTTGGGGAAGTTTTTGACTAACGTTTTAATTAGATAAGACAAACGTTAAGTTGAACTTTTTTGGACAACTTTTGAAGAAAGGCATAAAACAGGTGAACCGAAAAAAGGAAAAACGCCGAAAGAAAAAGAACCTTCTTATCTATACATCGGGGACATGATATGAGTAAGTATCGAAATTTCAGATCCAACACTGGCGTATCTTGACAGGCCTGTACACTTTTTTCATTGTTTTATAACAACGGCTATATCAGTTGGGACAAGACTGAATATTTTGGGGGGTTTCTTCAGACGGGGTATCAGTTTCGACTCAGTGACTGCCTTGAAAATGTTCTTAAATTTTTTCGGAACAGTGTTTGTAAAAATAACAGGCTCAATGTTCCCTACATCTGACTTAATTCATATATGTACTCAAATGCGCTGCTATCGCCTGTTTAACCAGCAAAATCAAAAGTGAATTAAACATCTAGTGAGCAGTCATCCTATTCAAAAATTTTTAAAACTGACAAACGGCGTTCCTTCTTGGTCGCAACAGCCACAAACACAGTGTGCGCATAAACTCCATGTTGATGTTCTTAATTCAGTTTTGGCACCAACAGTACTATAATGAAAAGTTCTTATAAAACAGAAAGAGTGCAAACTGATTTCAATCTTAGTTTTGTGTGTGCGGTTTTGTTGCAACGCAATGTGAAGTGGAGGGAAAACAACTGAAGTTACCAATCTGGGTGTGGATTAAGATGAGTTTAACCCCTATAAAAGGTACCAGTCAGAAACATAGAGGCAAACAATTAGTTTCAATTAATTTTCAAAATAGCAAAAAAGATAAAAGCATCGAACACAAGGTTAATTCTGGTGTTTATATGAAATGCCATTCAAATGACCGTGGCACCCCTAAAAGGTACCGTGTTTTATGCAAATGTAAGTATTTTGCTTTGAACACCAATAAGCGGCACTAAAACCCAGGTTTTTAACACTTAACAGGTACGACGAGTCTCCCCGCCCCTGTTATAGTAAGGGACGAACCATTATTTTTCTGGAGGGGGGTGATGAGAAATTTGAAAAAAAATTGTTTGCAGAGCTTGAAACGTCAAAATAAATTGTTTGCACAACTTCAAAACAAAAAATAAATTGTTTGCAATGGCTATGGACGACAAGTGCTATCTAC
>JAOBYE010193882.1:0-17580 GCA_025403585.1 Parazoanthus swiftii
GTATGTCCCTCCCCCATGGCCCTGCCCAATGTCCCTGCCCCATGTCCCTGCCCCATGTCCCTACCCCATGTCCCTGCCCCATGTCCCTGCCCCATGTCCCTCCCCCATGTCCCTGCCCCATGTCCCTGCCCCACGTCCCTTCCCCATGTCCCTGCCCCATGTCCCTGTCCCATGTCTGCCCCATGTCCCTACCCCATGTCCCTGCCCCATGTCCCTGCCCCCTGCTAATAACCCGTCCCCGTCCTGCCCTTATAAAATATCTTGTCCCTAACCCTGCCCCTGCTGATAACCCTGCCCCGGCCACTAACCCTGCCTCTTTGCATACACTAAGCATGTGGTTTCATTTACCATACTCCAGAATAAATATTTTTGGGAAGATTACATAATGTAATAATTACATAATGTAATAATTTATTGTTAGTATCACTCAGTTCTATCATACAAGTCAACGAGAATGTGGGAATTTGGTGAGTTATGGCGGGAAAAATACATGGGTATATCTTGATCTTTACAATGAAAAGGGCCAGACAAATGGAAAAGGAGCCAAGTTCACTGTTATTTTTTTCTTTTCTTTTATAATTTCAGTTTAGGTACTACCTCCCCAAAAATCACTTTTGTGAGACCAGCTCCTGCACAAAATTTGTTATTGCCACTTATCTTGTACAAATTATATAATCGTTATTATAATTATTATTATTACTGTAAGGTTATATTTCACTGGCGAATGAGAATTTTAGATAACTCTAACCATCCTTCTAAACTTAATGGGCTTTCTCAAGTGACACAAGCACAAGAAACTTTTATGAATTTCACCATTAAAATGAATTGGATCTAAGCATAAGCAACGACACAAGTGATGCAAGTACAATGGTCGAATATTTTTGATTTTCTTGTACTTGAGCTTATGTCCTAAATATATTTGTTGTGAAAACGAATACAATACAATACAAGTACAAGAAAAAAGGGAAAACTGTGATCCTCACACTTGTGTTATAATTACTTTTGCTTGCATCAAGGACATTTTCACGATGAAGCAAGAGCTCATATGCTCACACCCTTGCATTGCTCATGAAATATCTTTTGTGCTTATTCAATCCAGGCTCCAATCAGCAAAAAAACTTACCTGGGTTGTCACTGGGAATCACCTGTGTTGCTTGGCTAGGTACCAATTGTGCAAGCGAGTAATTTGCAACAGCATTGGGTGGCGGAGTTGCATTCATTTGTGAAACATATGCTCGACTACTATAGGCTGGCGGTGGCGTCCCAAGGTAAGTGTATGTATAACCAGTTGTCTGTGCTGGGTTCCTGGGATAACCAACATATGGAAACAGAGTTTGTGGTGATTGCTGGCCGGTGTAAACAGCTTGAGTTGTTGTGCTAGCTGTAGACGTAGTACAGTAAGTATTAAAAGCTTGTTGGAAGGTGTTGGAAAAACCGGGCTGTCCTGTTTGAATCACACCCTCATAGGTACCATATGGATTATTGTATGTTCCAGTTGATGTCTGACGCAAAGTAGACATACCAGGCAAAGCACCCGTTTGAGCTGTCTCAGTGGTTGTCTTTGCCGGTGAATTACTATTTGGGTATCGAACTGCCTGTACCATTTGGAAAGTACCAGCCCCTGGTTGTGCTGTAGCTGTGCTTGTGTACCAATCAGAGACCGTGTTTCCAGCTGGACTTTGTATTACACTTCCTGGCTGCTGAAATTGAGTCAAATTTGTCTGGGGTGGGGCAGGAACAATGTGAGGATATGAGCGAGGACTATAATAACCAGGAGGGTTTGCACCAAACTGTGTACGAAATTGTGCAGAAGAGCTGTCAGTTGTGATATTTCCAGGGTTTCCATAAATGTCTAAATTAGTGACAGATGTTCCACTTTCAGAACCATATGTGAGGTTCGTTAAATTTGAAGACGATACTGGGGAGACAGTCGTTGGAGGAGTGATCCCCAAATCCCCGCCAGGCATTTCACCACCCACAGCATTCACTGTGTCCCAGGAGTCACTCTTTTCAGAGTCTGATGTTGAAATAACACTTGCGATCCCAGCCAAATTCTTGGTCTCACCAATACCATTGGAACCCTGGCGCTCTGGTGTACTCCCATGACTTGAACCAACGCTGGCAAAAGCAGAAAGGTAAGAACATTCAATTAACTGCTGTAAGATGGACTATATTCTGAAGAAAGGATGGTAGTAAATTAAATAAAATAAACAATCCAGCAACTAGGAAACATCAGTTCGATAGTTTTTATCCAATCTTTTGATCATGAAATACATTTTTTAAAAACCTAAGACATAATTTTGACAAGAGGGAAAAATTTGTTATGCTTGTAACTGAATCCCCTGCCCTTTAATCTAGAGTTAATATAATTATTATTTTTATCTTTATTAATAGCTTTTACTTTCAACATTATTATTATTATTATTCAGTACTAATACTATAAAATAATACTAAATACTATTATAACTACAACTACTGTCATATTATTGTTGTTATTATTGTTTCATTACATATTTCCAATGTTTCTATATTTCCAATATACTACAAAAGATATTCCCTCTCCCAATCGAAATCTTAAGCTAAAACATTTTTTAGTACAAATCAAATCCAATTGAAGGTAAAACTTGTATTTTGGAAAATACTTAATTGTCCAGACATACAAACAAAGGGATGTGAAACATGTAATTTGGCATGCTCAGCAAATAAATTGAAGTTAAACAAAATCATGAGATACATTTTCGAGCTGTTAGAAGGTTCTAAACAAATTTAAAATAAAAAAAAAAACTAAAAAATAATAAAACTAGTAGTTAAAAAAATGCAAAATACCCTCTGAACATGAATCACTTCCCTTGAAAGTATATTATCCCACCTAAAATAATATATAAAATATTTCAAATATTGCAGAAGCGTCATCCATCTATTATTTTGCTTTAATTCAATATGGAAAAGTAACCAATACCTTTCAACCCCAAAAATACCCACAAAAAGCAAATTTCTCAAAACATATTAGCAATAGTTACTCACCTTTAATAATCACAATTTAATTACAAATTGTGAGTCTTAAACCCAAGCTTATATATTTTCACACCTCCAAGCCATTATCATGTTCTCACTACTTCCGAAAATCATGGGTCCTTGGGACCCTCAATCTCTATAATTAGGCGAAGAAGATTGAAAACTGTGCATCCTTTTAAGATTTCTTTCAATTTTTGTGCACAAAATAGACACATTGCGGGTGCAAACAGGAACCGTGATTATCATATTGCAGTAGCCTTAGCTTCTGGGTTTATGTCATGCCGGAGAGTTTTAAAAAATAGTTTATATTAAGTTTTTTAGACTCGTCAGAAATTGTCTATTATTTTATTTCACATACAACTGAACTCATTTAAGCATGATTGCATTTATTTAACTTATTCACACCATATCAACACATATGAACACATTTGTAATGTAAAAACTGGTGAAACAGCTGACACATGTTTATGTAAGCATTCCAAAACAATGTCAAATGAAGTTTTTATCTTTAGTTAGCACTGGAAGCATCAAGGTGAATCTGATCAATTAACTGGATAACTTTTTACACAATTTACCATTTTTATATTCTAGGCCTCCCTACAATACAATGAGTTTTTTCTTGTCTAGATAGCTGTGCTGAACATTAACAGTAATTATTCTGACTCAGATTGGTTTTCCTAGTACTGTCCATGCCAGTTGTAAGTATATTATGCAATTAATTAATGACCATGCACACACACAAAACTATGTATTGCCAACTGCAGTCTGTATGAACATATTCAAAGTTTGACATTTTCCCTTTTGATTCGTAAGCCTTCCTTCAAGCAATAATGCAAGAGCACTACCTATAAATCTTGAAACTACTAAAATCTCTTTAAGTTAAGAATCAAGAAGTTACAGCATGTTTAAAACAAAAAAAAACAGACCAATTTTGACACTTATCCTAGTATTCAGTTGTTGTTTCAAAACATTTCATGCATGTGTTGTTGCCATATTTCTTAGTAATTTTGTGTTAACTCTGCACAGATATTACACGTAATTCAACTTTTTACCAAATGAACGTTGCTTTCAAACTAAAGCCTTTACTGTTATTCTGTTTCTTGCTAAAAGAGTTACATTTTCAGTCCAACTTGTTGTAGTTATATTCTCAACCTGGGTCAAGCTTTATATCTCTAAATATATTATGATTTAAATTATTTAAGAGGTTAGGCTCACCAAATGCAACTGAAGACAGGAAAGAATGCCAAACACTTCCTATTAATTTTGCGACAAAGATTGTTGCATTTCCCCTTTTGTTTCAGTCTATTTCTTAACCTTGTGCTTTATTTTAGTGAAAGATTAAAATGTTTATAATAAACTATAGATGAAAGGAAAAGCATTTAATTTACAGTCAAGTTAGGTAATACTCTCTTGACACTCGAAAGCCAAGGTTATATTTTCAAGTCAATGTCTGGTTGTTACTCTATTTATGCCATATAGATATATATAATTTGAAAAGTTTAGAGAACTTTTTACACTAAAAGTAAAAGATTATATTTAATAGTCTACCTTTTCACTCCTCATATTTATTATCACAATCTTACAAAAGTTTGGACATAGTTCAATCAACATGAAATAACCATTAAAGAAACAGGAGACTTGATATGTAAATTCAACTGCCAATCCTTTCAAAAGAATTGCAAAATTCATTTTTTTACCTGTAGTGTGTAACCCAATGATGTGTCAAGCGTTTTCCCTCAAAAAAAGTTGTCATTTTCTTCTCTCACTTGACTTGAAACATTTAGCTTTTCGATTTAACTCAATCTACTGTTATTCTATTACAATTCTACAAGCATCAACTCAATTCCCACTTGTCTTCACGCTGTGTCCACATTAAGTTTGGCTGTTAAACTGAAAATGGTTGAGGTTATAAAAGAAAATTGCCAGATCTGAGTTTTACATAATAATGAGTTTTCTGTTTACTTTACAGCTAACACATCCTATTGAGAATATTAAAATTATATACAGATAAAAATATGTCAAATGAATTTATTCCAAAAACAGTACATTTTAAAACTACTAATGTAAAATTACTGTATACATAATTCTGTTGAAGTAAAAGTGATAATTTAAACAGATGGAGCTAAAATATACATTTTAAATCTAAAGTTTTCATTTTTCTAAGAAATTTACAAAAATCATGAAATTCTCAGAGGAAGTTTACAAAGCCAGAATCAAAGGTGTTTGAATTTACAAACCTATCCCTGTCATCAATGCCATTTTCTTGTCGTGATCTCTTTGCCTAGAAGATAAAATTTAAAATCAGCCTGAAGATGTTTATAAATACAAGGTGAGTTGAGTTCAGCCAACAAAATTAATTTAGAATTCAACTTACAACTTCATTATTTAATCAAGCAGTCTTTGTGTATAACTGTTCTAACATGTACATGTAGTATCTGGTTGTATACATACTGGAACAGCGTCAAGTACTTCAGAGTTTTCTTGATCAGTTGCCATTCCCTGTGGAAAGTATACAATAAGCAATGGCCAAGCTCAATGGGGGGAAATCATCTTTCTAAGTTTCCAAAACAACACTAACAGTCTTCACTATAAAATATTTCAGTGGGGTAACTTTTTTTACTTAAGAAAATAATTATTTTCAATTTTCTGAGTAGCACATGTTTATCAAACATGGGTGAAGATAATGAATTTACCACATGGATACTGCTTGCTATCTTCAAGATAACAAAACAACTTTAAAAAAGGGTTTACAAATGGGACAAGACCAGAACAGTCAAAATGGATTTGAAATATAAACTATCCACTCTCTGTATTAATCAATAATTCAGAGAAACTTTTAACAATCTTTAGTACTATATTGTTGCAAATGTTGTTACCAAAAACAGTATATAAAAATTCCAAAAAGCACAACAAATTCAAAACAAACAGTGTTTTACATTTTACATGCGTCCAGCTCATATAGTGAGATGTCTCTTATAATACATGTATTCTGAAACGTTACAAAACTTTACATTTTTTATTGTCAAAACTACAAACTAAACCATTGCCAGAACTTTTACTGTACATATGTTGTATCAGCCTTAATAAAACTAAAAGTACTGGATTTTTTTTACTTTCTCCTTTAACAATTATCATTACGGTAACACAAAAACTAACAGCTTTGGGCAAAGAGCCTTGAGGGCAGTTTTCAGCTGAATTAAAACACATCTGGTTTCAATAACAGTGACTTTTCACTGAGATCCAGAACTCAACTGGACCATGAGGCTGTTGATGTTATCAAAGTGAACTTTCAACTATCATGGTAAAAATTCCTTCTACTTTGTTAGTAACCTCTCCATAAATAAAACCATGTCAATAGAACTTCCTAGGGCCAGAACAAGACAACGACATGAAATATCCAATTACAATGTCAAATTTTAGGGAAATAATTTTACAAAGAAACCAGGGAACAGCAAATCATTCTGATCATTACAAGTTACTGTCAGTGGAAACAGAGGACCAATCGCAGTTGTTCTGTTTTATTTATATATATGTAAGTATGTTTTAGTCAAGTATATATATGATGAAGTATGCTATCTTTACCAGCTCTACTTCGTTTGCTGCAGTGTGTGAGTATACAACAATTTAAATTTTTGGTTGCTCTTAACAATGGGTGGTAAAAAAAAAACTTGGAAAAGGTCACAGGAAGTCGCTCTTTCACAAAACATGTTGAAAACCCAGAATGTTTCAATGGAAACCCAGCATGGTCCAAAATGTTACTTTAATTAGTGAGGTGAATGCTCTTTCCACTTACTTTTGGCAAAACACTTTTTATGTTTACTTTACAAAAGAAAGGAAGCTTAAAGATTTGTGGCTATGTGCAATCTTCCATATATACCAAAATATCCTCACTAAAACAGTAATGGGACAACATGAATAATGAAATTAACAGATCCAATTTGTCTAACTTTAAAACATGAAAAATTTCCATCCCATGTGAGATCTAAAGCTGCTAGACAAACAACAAATTTGTTTCCCCATGACTGGAATAAAACATTCCCATCTTAATCCATAAAAGCTTAGACAACTTTTAAGTAAAATGGGCATAAAGCTTACAAAGAACATGAAAGGTTGGCACCAGCTGTTCATCTTGTAAGCCTCCATGAACATCTTTAGTAGTCTTGTTGAAAACTCTCCCAGTTGTTTTGCATAAATTAAATTCAGAAGGTCACCTGCTTAAGATGACCACTTAATGCTGTAAATTTTACAAAGTCTAAGCAGCAGACCAAGATTATCCTCAAAAAGGTAATTACTCTGCTTATAACTAGTAAAAGAAACATGATAAAGAGAAAAGTCAGATGTGGAATATCTTCAAAAGCATGTTCAATGGTAGTGATAACTGTTGTTGGTGGATAGAGGTAAAACAATAGATTCATGGTCAGGTGTTCTGTGAAATTTATTCAGTTCTATAGTCCTTTTATAAATGGCTGGAAAGCTTAAGCTTCCATGGCCTGGAAAAGTAGAGAAAGTTTCAGCATCGTGCTTAAATTCTGTTGTCAAATTAACATAAATATAGATAAACAGCTCCTTTTAGTGGAGTGTCAATGTTTGACAGTTTGTCTATTTATAAAAGAAAAACAATTTCTGTGTATACTACATGTATGTGTGTACAAGGACTCAGCCAAGTTCAATTTATCAAAAATTTCTTGCACTTATAGTTTCTAAGCAACCTTTTTAACTACCATTAAGTTTACCCTACTTTGTAAAACTAAAGAGCTTTCACATTTTCCAATCTATTTCAACAACAAACACACATCCCGACTCTTGCTATTAATGTGTCGAGTGTCCTTAATGGATGGGAAAATGGTACAGCAATAAATTATTTAAAATCTGTATAACTAATGCATGAAAGACTCTTAGTCCTGACATTGTGGTTTAAACAGTTCTATTTTTATCAGCCATGCATTCGAAATAAGTGGTACAAATAATGTTCATATATTAATTTGTCATATTTTTTTGTTTTAGATTGTTCTTGGATGGTGAGAAGACTCTTACAAAATATTTGAAGAATGGTAGGGGATTAAGAAGATTAAAAATAACTTGTGAACAGGATTACCAATGATCCAGAGTCTACAAGCTTTCCCAGTAACAGTATTTTAAAAAAGAAACAAACGAAAAGCATTAAAAAGCGTAGAAAACATCGACGTTAAATGTTCCATTGTTTATTGAGGGAACGCTTTATACTGAAAAGCACAGTAAACAGTTGCGTTTCCTGCATGAACTTCCTGGACGTCTGAAAACGGAATAGGAATAGCAAAACAATCTTTACAGCCATTATACGGCGCAAAATGTGCATTTTATTCAATTTGTGACCCACGACGACAATAGCTGTTATTGTTTTGACTCTGTTACAACGGTTAGCCCGGAGTATAACTTTGTTAATAGTGCAAACCGCATCACTCTTATCTACTTGATGTTGGTCGCTGCTGTGTAAAAACAAATCTTAAACAGACCAACGGTTCTTCACCTGGATCGATGCTTTATTCACCTCAGAATTTGCGGCTTTTAGTTAAAGAAGCGAAACTTCACTAAATCTTCAACGATAATAGGCTTCTGTTGATTTTTCAACTAAAAGATATGATCTTATTGATTTATAATTCACATCCCCGCAAAAATTGATTCATTAAACAACTTGAATATGTTAAAACAAATGGCAAGGTGCTTTTGTTCTTTGACACAATAATAGATGGAGAATTGGAGTTTCCTTTTCATTATTAAATTTAAGATTATGTACGTACAAGACTGAATTTACAAAGTAAAAAAAGCGACGCTTCGCCGAACTGGAGAAAATTTGAAGAAAAACGTCTTTATTATCAAATTGAGGAAGATAAACTCAATCCAAAAATCAGCAACAGGATTGAAATAAATGGTCTATCCGAGTTCCTTGTAGTTTTTACTGTTTATTTCCTGTCAAAACAGTATCGAACAGCTACAGTCAAGTTCAGATCAAACAATTATATGCAAAGAAACAGTCCCTTTGTCGCAGTTACTTCAAACAAAAACGAGGCAATTAATTCTGTCACGTCAACTTTTCATTTATCAATTTATGTCTAACTTTCTGGATAGCAACCCGTGCAAATAGCAGCAACCGAAAGCGATGGGAAAAATTTCAAGCTTCACAAATCGCCGACTTCCTGTAGGCTATTAAACAAACAAAACCATTAGGTCTTCCCCGCACTATAAATTGAGCTGCGAACTTCGCAGCCCCGTGACTTTCAGAACCGAAGACAGCGACGTCAATGTGTGAAGTTCGCAACAAAATTGATGTGAAGGTTGGCATCATATCGTATGTCTAAGAGGCTCTGCAATTTGCTACCCAAGAAGCAAACCGTTAGAATTTCTTAGTTTATCGTGACCTTAAAATTATTTGCAAAAGCCCGCGAAGAGCTACAGCCCGTTCCTTTACATTCAGAAACTCGTCATAGAGCAGAAAAGTCGGGTGTCAACGAAGGGACATTTTGCACGTGTCATACAAGCCAGCGATCGAGCCACACACCAACAAAACAAATAGCAGCGTCGATCCTTTTATAGAGTAACGATGCGAATAAAGCGCTCAACTTACGTTAATTCACCATTCACGGCTTGCAATCAAAACTCGCGCTACGAGATGAATCGTCTCACATTGCCCGTCAACCCAGCTCCAATTCGCACTTCGAACCTGCAAACCCAAACGGTTTCAGAGCTTGTCAATTTCTCCTCAATGAAATGTATTAGTTGAATCCCAGTCTTTTGCAAAGACACAGCTAATAGTGTAATACCTTTTTGGAGATATTCAGCTTTGTCGAGTTTTCTTAGGATGATGAAAAATGCTAAACTGTAATAGGAGAACTCCAAGGGCAGCGATCTAGTCAGAAATTTCGATCATCAGTCAGTTCACGAGAGACCGCATCTGCCCGCAGGGAGTTGTGGGCCAGTGTCGGCAAACGGCGCTTTGATGTTCTTGAGACAATTATGGCGAGCCAATCAAGAGCAAGTTTGGTCGATTTTGGCCACTCTGATAAGAACAGAAGCGTAATTAGTTTAATTACCGTGAATTGGTGACACTCGGACAGAATTGAGAGAGTCAAACAGAATAAATTGAGAAGTGATGATGTATGTTTCCCTTCAGATCACGAACATACTGCGCTCAAGTTTCGCATTCCCAAAATGAGCGAGCAGTGTAGTCGGGGCAAAACTGGCCAACCAACTTTCGTTCCCTAAAAGCGACCATGAGTTTCGGTTACCAGAGAGCGACGCAGTAACTTAATGTGGGACAACACTGCGTTACCTTCCTGTCGGGCAAAAAGGGGCGTTGAAAATCCTCAACAGACGCGGCGCAGGTCAACGCGCGAGTCAAGAAAGAAAGGAACTCGTGCTGTGCACAAAACTTGCAGACCTCCCTCGGTTCACTAGCCTTGTGCTCAGTTTTTTCGTTTCTCTTTCGAATTTTTTTGACAGTTTTCAAATAACATGTGCTGTTGTAGAGGCTTAGCCAATGACTCCCAGTGACCTAGTAAATACTTTTTTAAAGATTCATTGCGCAACTTTATCGCGCGCGCGTCAAAGTAGAATTGGAAAAGATCAATCAAGACTAGGACCAATTTTTCTCACGAAGCACTATGTATAGCTTATAAGACGCACCAGGTAGTTGTGTGTGTTTTATTATGAATACTACAAGTCAGTCAAATCCGGGAATTTATTCTTGTTGTCATCAGATTTTGCTTTGTTTTGCTAAAGACGTCTCGCACTCTCAAACCTGAAAAGCACTTTAAAGGCGGCAAGCGCCTTTAGAAGTGCCGAACAATTGATAGGCCATGTGAAAGGTCGATTCTATCGCCAGTTGTGATTTGTGCCAATACATGACGAGCGGAACTTGTTAGCCATTTATAAACAAATAAAGAGTCTAGTAATATCTATACTTTTCAGCCTTTCCAAAGACACTTTTTCTCTCATGGAAGATGGAGGGAATTTCGACGAACACTTGTACAGTATATAGTGAGATGTCATGAGACTTCCCGATCATTCCCGAATATTCATACTATCACTGTGGGCGCATTTGTTTTGTTGAATTGCCCCATACCTCTTTCGCAAAGCCAAAGGTGACAAAGCTAATTTGAAGAGCTCTTGACTACAGTTCTTTTTTCAAAACAAAAATCTATTATATTAATACTCTCAACCAACCAACCCCAAAACCTTTTTAAAACACAAATCAGTTCTCAACCATGAGCTTTCATAGCATGTGTCAGGTATTTCACTGACGAATAAATATATTTGAGTTAAAAGCAAAACTGATTCTCTGCCCAGACGGCAGACGCAGGCAAGATGTTCTGGAAAATGCAAGTTGTTTGGAGGGCTGCCAAATCACAGCACATCACACTGGTCGGTGTAACGCAAGGCTATTGGTGGATGGGCAGTTGATTGACAGTTTGACAAGATTAATCCAAATACCAAAGATAAACACTCGGCGAGAGTTACTTCTTGCTCTTCGCGCCTGTCGACATGACGTACCGGAAGTTCTGTGCCGCTTCAAAGAAAATTCAGTGCTACGAGTTTTAATGGCTCGGGTGGGTGGGCCATACGTTAGATTTGATGGGTAGAAACATCGCTAGCTACATGAAAAACGAGGGAAGACCACTAAAAAAATACGAAACCAAATCAACTCACAATTAATTGGTCTCGAGTTTGCTCAATTCAATTTATTGCTTACTTATATATATGTGGTTAAGCTAGGTTACTTTAAAGTTGCAATTCTTAGGACTTCTGCAAATGTAACGTTGTCTTCACCTACTGAATGTTTCAATATACTACGACAGAATCACGAGAATTCCAAAATCAGCAACTCTAATCTCTCGTCTACTCATTGCTCTGGATTAGTTGCTTCACCAGTAACAGCAGTCGTTACGTGATTGCTTGTCGGACTATCTTGCTTTCGGAACTCAATCCCAGGCGTGTTTATTCGATTTTAAAAACACCGCGGCGCTTTCTAGTTTTTTCGTACTCGAATGCGGCATTTATTCGGAGGGACGTATATTAACAATGATAGCAAGTTAAACATGTTTCATGTCTATCGCACTTACTGAAATAATTTCTTAGTAACGCAAATGCTGAAAACAAACTCTTTGCACAAGCCACTAGAAAGAGTGAGCGAGAGAGAGAGAGAGAGAGAGCGCTTAGTGAGAGCTTAACAATGAAGTCACTTTGAACTGAAAAACACCGCAATTAAGGAAAGGTATTTCCAGGCTGGTTTTCGACTAGATTGTACTGTGCTCGCTTTTCAGGATTATATTCTTCGAACAATGATGCGGCGTATATTTTGGGGCGGCGTTTATTAGTATTTTTGCTTTCAAATGCGGCGTTTATTATAGGCCCGAGAACAGGCTGTAAACCAACGCCTTCTGGAGGAGCATGACCAGAGTAGTTCCTCTAAAATCGTGTTTTGTGCAGTCTTGGAGTATTATTTATAGTTCACTAAATCTTCTATCTATACTCTGAGAATTAGCTTGTGAAATTTTGTGAGTCACTCTATTACATGTAAAAGGATAATTAGAAGGGGTCCAGGGAGTTGGCAGTGGACGTTTAGAAAAAAAAAGCTTAAAAATTGTTAACTAAGGTTCAACTAAACAAACTGAAATCAGCACACTTTTTGTAGTTGAAGCAACATAACTTTAGTACGAACAATTCAATATTGTGATGTGTGCATATAATAATGTAATTTTATTCAACAAAAACCTTCACTGAAAAGTTGGAGACCGGCGAATCCAACAACAACATACTTTTTGTTCACCTTAAAGTCTAACACGTTTAAAAACTGATTAAAAAAGATAATAAGAGAAAGAGTTAGTTGCCAGTCACCTAGAATAACCGTAGGGGCTAAACCCTGCCGGTATAACAGAAGACAAAGGGAAAAAGAGTGAAAAGCAAAGACAACAAAAAAAACAATGTCTACTCAACAATGCATGGTTTACAAGTATTTTTATAACAAACATAATCTGGCCTTAAACGATATTGGTACATTGACAAAAAGACTTGTTTTTTTATAGCCTTAAACTATAAGTTGGTGTAAAGTATTTCGTTGCTGAGCTCAGCTTTTTGAGATAAACTATTTTTTAATTTTGTCTTGAAAGCTTTCGTAAAGGAAAGTTTTTTGAGGTCTGCTTCTATTGAACTCCAGACTTTGCTCATGTAAACCTTATAAAAAACCATAGTTGGGTCTTGCTTTATGAAGTGAATAAGCGTGCTTGGAGGAGAGTACTGTATATATTTCAGTAAAAGTAATGTATTCTTTATTTTTTATGATTTTCACCGGTGAGTCGTATTCGCGTGACAATCAGTTCGCCAAGAAAATTCAGAAAGCTGCAGAGCAAGTGCCGTAAAATGCTTCGAACCCACCATTGTATTAGAAAAGTTATATAACATAAAAACACTATATAGTGGACATTAAGGGAGAACGGATAAGCCCTTAACGTTCAATGGACGATATCTGTACCAAATTGATTTCAACGCAGGATTTCAGTTTTAAAACTTGTAAAGTGGATGTCTGCCAAAGTGTCTGAAGTTCCAGGAGGCAGGATGAAGAGCTGTGCACGTCACCGTTATCACGCTGTTCGCAATTAAAATTACAGTCGATCTTTTCCTCCTTTCGCAATTCAGACTCTTCCTGATAATGAAGATTGTGTGCGAGTCTGTTTGCATCAGTCCAAACAGAGACTGCTGAAGTCGCGCAACAACTAGAAAATCGAAAAGAAATTAAGAATTCAGACTAAAGTCTGCACTTTATCTTCAAATCACTCGGCAGTTAGGCCTTTTCTGTAGCTCATCTGGTTTGACATTCCACTGACCCAAAGGTTAATAGTCATAAAAACCTAAAACAAACTCTCCTTTAATGTGGCCGAACAGGAAAAGACTTTTTGTTATTGGCCACTATATTGTCGTCAACTCTGTCACAAATCTTTCAATCTTGAATGGAAAGGGAGTAGTAATGGGAGTGCGGAGTTTTGCAGAGGTTAAAACTCAGAAACAATTTCAGCCACCCACCAAGGCAATTGGTATCAGGATTTTTTTTGACAGTGACAATTCAAGTTTGCCGAAGACCGAAAAAACTCCTACTCTTTAAATATCTTTTCAGGCCGGATCAGTTTTGCATTTCTAAAATTCTTACCTCTTTAAACCATTTTTGATCCGATTTTCATATATAAAGAAGAGATATGCATCTCTGCTCAGTCACCTCCGCGTAAGTCACTTCTAAACTAAAGATTAAAGAAAGTACTCTGCACCTTGGGGAAGTTTCTATATAAAGAAACGTCTCATAGTCATAATTTTAAATTTTTGGGCACCTTTCTATGCTTACTATACTGCTTAAAAAGCAGAACATTTTATCGTTTGACGAAAGATTGACATCATTCCTGACGAAAATGCGGCTGTCTTCAGCATTTTAAAATTAAATTTTAGAGTCTTTCTTTGATATATTTTAGCTGTTAATTCTTCCGAATTCTAGAGTATTCAGTTTACTGTCATCTTTTCAGTAGCATGTGTGCGATTAATAGTTCAGGCGCTTTGTACCTGCACTTTCACTCAGTCTCAGGACCGTTGGTAACACCCTGACCCTAGAATCACACAGCTAAGCTTTAAGCTATACTTTACAAGAGTCACATAAATACTAGTTATGTAATGCTTTCGAGTGGGATACCGTGGAATATGCCAATCGTCACTTGTATTTTCCGTATACACACGACCCTTTAGGCGAGTGTGTATACAAAGAAAATGCAAGTGACAAGTGTCATTTTCCACGGTATCCCATGAGAAAACGTTGCATAACTACTTTATGCCATGCCTAAATTTTTGGAAAATTCAGGGAAATCTTCGGAAGAGCTCGAAGTCTTCGAAATTTTAAGAAAAACTTCGGAAACGGTTCAAAACAATTTTTTTAGGAGATTTTTTCAAAATTGTTCGGAAGATCTTCACGACTGTTCGGAAACATTTGCAAGAGTTGAAAATTATTGGAGCTGATTTTGAGCAGACTTCAAAATTAAAGGACGCCAGCATAACTGTTGCGCGCAAGTAATGACGGGAAGGTCGAGTGAATATTGCATACCGCAGAATATGCAACGGCAATCCTGGCCTCTAATTGGCTGTATTTTTCAAGGCATGACATAAAAGCTGGTATAAAACATCTAAATACGTTTCAAAAAATATAAGATGCTCTTTGGTAGCTGTTTTTTCATCTAGCTTTACCAGAGGGCGGAAGAAGCCGCCCTTGTTTTCCCGCGGGTGTGCGGACGGATGGAAAATAGAAAAGTTTCCAAAATGTTATGGGTGGTCCCGTGGTATAGATTTCACGACGGCATGTTTTTGAACGGGGTGCGAATGAGCTCTACAATTTGAAAAATATCACCAGAGCATGCATAGCTAGAGAGGAATTGGCACGAGTCAAACGGAATGGAAATATCATTGCTTTTTCTAGAGGACATTGAGATCTTGACAAAGTATGATGTGGTTAGTTAGAAACATCGCCATTGCAACTTCGAAAACCTTCTTGCACCTGGAAATGAAAATAGCTTACAGAAAGTAACCCATTGATAACGTTAAAGATACTAGAGGTTAGCTCTCGCGCCCTGCTCCTATCCTCTACTATCAATGTTGTTTCTTCAAAAAAACAAAGACTACCTGTAAAATTGAAAATAAGGAAAAAATGCATGAAAATATTATGTATTGTGTTGTGTTGTGTTGAATTGTGCCCCTTTCTTACCCTACCGTACCCGTACCCCTCCCATGCCCCACCCTTATACCTGTACCATTGCCCGTACCCTAACCTACCCCACCTTACCCTACCCTATCCTAACATATTTTATAACATGTCAAAAGGAGGTGTTAAAATACATTTTTCGTGCATCACAATACGAAACGGTAAGTCTATTTCACAAAAAACTGAAAACGCCAATGCAATTACAACAACTGGAACTCAACACTTTCTAGCAGTGAAAATTGTGGTATGAATAAAAAAACATGTAACATCGTCATCTTATCTAGGTTCCTTAAAACAGAAATACATGACATTCATTAGTTCGATGGGCCAATATATTGGGCCTTTTATAAATAACGTGGGGAGGGGGCTGATAACTGGAATACAACTTTGGCCCAATGTGATGACGTCACCTAATTTACCTCAAAATTCGTTTCCTGCAGGTTCTCAAAATTTGATTATAATTACCTGGAAAGTGTCGCCATGGTCAGATGCAACAAATTTGATGACCTACCACACCCATGTAAGAGGCTTCTATTCACACTGTTTATATTTCTATTGAGAACTGTACTAGACGATATTTTGTGGTATAGTGGAATGACAGACTCGTTTGTAGCTACATTAAATTGTTTTACCCAGTTTGTTTCAATATATGTGCCATCATAGTTAATAGAGAGAAATGGTTATGAAACTCGGCCAGTTTTTGTTCTCTGTTTCCTTTGTTCGCTGGACTTGACCGTGCACAGAACACAAAATTTATTGAAATGCATATGAACAACTAACCAGTAAGAATGCCTGGGGTAAGCATTGTCGGTGCATGGTCACGGTTCGTTCAACTTAAGACAATGCAGCTTTGTACACTTCTTTTGAATTTTGTTGAGCTTGACAACCAGTTAGTTGGGTTTACCTCGGTGTAAGAACCTCACGACTGACGTCATAGGGTTCATCGAAAGGTGCACAAATGACGTCACCACGTGCATGAGTAATGAAGCCTCGTTGGCGATACTACGCGGTGCTTACTTACACCCATACTCTACAAAACTTACTTCAATTATGGGAGACGAATTGACGTCATTAACCTCCTCGACTTCTGGTTAACGTCAGGTATATTGACCTGAAATGTTTAACTTAAATCCCATAACTAAAGCATACTTTCCAAACTATGAGTAGAATGGGGAAACTAACCACTTTTGAGGGGGCGATTTATCGCCCTAACCACTGGTGAACCCAGTCGTGGGTCCTTTTACCGAGATAGAGCTGCTATTCAGAGATTATGTTGGCAAACTCAGTGATACTGACGTCCAGCAGGAAAATCGGAAACGGTAGACAACGAAATATAGAGAACAAAACGAATGTCTGCAACAAGAGTACAGTGACACCGAGTCGAGTGTTGAATATACAGTACTGAAGTTAACTGGAAAAAAGCGACTCGCTTTTTCTCAAAAAGGGATCCCAACAGTTGAGACTCCCTCCTCCTGCATCAAAACGTACTCGCCCTCAGAAAACTGGATGATCCAGGTGGTTCCAGCCTTGTTTTCATTTTAGTCTGCTACTGAACTTTATGAAAGGTAACTTGCATCGACATTCGAACTTGGGCAGTGTCGTCAAAAGAAAAATATGATCACCAACAGGGTATATAATTTTTGGATTTTCGGAAGTTTCAGTTTCAGTTTCAGTTTCAGTTTATTGTTTTGCCTGTGTTTGACCTTTGACATATATATTTACAAGGATAAAAATTAATTACATTTTAATAAGTATAAGGAATGCAACTACACTTAGGTACATACATTAAAAGAAAACACAAGGCG
>JAOBYE010193993.1:0-17580 GCA_025403585.1 Parazoanthus swiftii
GGGGTCGGGTTAATGATGTTACACGGCCACATGTTCAGGCACATTAACTCAACAAAATTTCTGAAACGTTTCTCAACAAAATGGTGTATTCTAACTATGTAATCAGAGCAGGTTCAAGACCACGTTATTTACAGATTTTGTTCTGTGGCAAACGAAATGACCCGAGGAGGGGCGGGGAAACAGGGAGAAAGAAAGAACAGTCCAGATTCGTATTCGTAATTCCCGTTAATTACAATAACTACAGACTCGTTTTAACGCACTTTACTTGTTAAGTATTCACTAATACTAGTGCAAATATCAACTTTTAACCTTTTTGGTGTTGTCCGCTGATGCTGGGGACCTGTCCCATTCTGAGGCGGTAGGGAGACACGGGGGCCTGGCCTCTCAACTCTCGTATGTCCTTCAACGTCATTTCCTGGTACGTTTTGACGAGTCGCAACATCTCCAGGTCTTCTTGGTGACTATCCTGCTTTCTTCTGTGCACGTAGCGTTGTACAATAGACACTAGTGTCTTTCTGCGCTCCTGCAAATCGTAGTCACCTCCTCCATGCTTGCGTATATCTGTCAACTCAATCGACTAAAAGAAAAAAGAAAGTAGTCAGACAGGACTTTTGATGGAAAGAAGCTGTATTGCTTGCCAAAGTTAAGAGATGCCGGAATATGAAGACACTACCACGGAGAAAGAGGGAACCGATTTCTTTCTTGTTGGGTAAGAGGTAATGTCTAAGTTTCTGACTTCTGTAAAGTTTAAAACTGCGCCTTTCGTTTGAGTTGGAATATCCGTTGTAAGAAAATTATTGATTCGACAAACTAGAGGTGCGCTGTATTCAGATTCCAAATTTGAAAAAACCCAACTGTACGCATAACGGGCTTTTGAGGAGTTCCAGTTTTGGTATTTACCAATTTACAAATTAGTCCATTTGCCGTACCTGGCATGCAAATATTAAGATGATAGTAACTGGGGTCAAAATACTTGAAGTTTGTTCCTTTTTCCTAGTGCCAGTATTGTGCCAGTATCGCACTTATCCAGTTTTGTGTCAGTATTGTGGAGGGAGGGTGAGGGGGTATGGGGGCAAAGAGCAGGACAAAATGTAACATTAATTTTAATAATATGCAGCAGCGAGACAAGTGAGGAGAGGGGCGAAACATTAGTTTGACAACCTGACTAACACGCTACGGGTAAGGAGGAGAGATTTGAAGTGATAAAGATCAGGGTCAATGTAACAACGACCTTAACGCCAAGCAGTTTTGATCAAACGACCGAAGCTGACAGGTATAGAGGAGGAAGTTAGCTTGGGGAAACAGATGGGAGGGGAGGGTGAGTATTTTAAGTAAGACTCAAACAAAGTTCCTACGCCTAAAATTCAGCTAAAAACAGAAACGGAAATAGTATGTGTAACGACACATAGATACACTGACTGCACTGTAATCAAATCTTCAAAAAACTGACTTCATGTCAACTATGTGTCATATTCTGTGGCCCAGCGCAATTCTTTGTGACTAGGTCACGGCTCCCACCCAACAGAGCGCCAGACCTGAACTGGACTGCTACATCGGTGATACAACGATTATATTAAACTCGTGATAACTGAATGCGTAAGAAATTGACTCGAAGGGAATGTAAATTTCCTCCAGTACATGAGTTATTGAGGGTCCCCGCAATCGGGCTTGGTTCCAAAAGAATAGATAGAGCTATCAAGTGAATAAGTGTTGACCATCTCGGCCGTATTACTTGCTAGATTGACAGTTACCAAGTAAAAGGGATTTTTCATGGATTTGCGCATGCTCAAAAGTTTATTGACAAAGGAAACAAATCAGCTCTTGCTGTTATATCTTCAAATAGGTATTTAGCGACGAATCTGTGTTTTGTTTCTTAAAAGAGGCGAATGGTGCGAGAATTAAGGCGGCAGTGGTAAAGCTGGATTGCAGTTTTTTGTTTAATTAT
Source organism: Parazoanthus swiftii (assembly GCA_025403585.1). Classification (NCBI taxonomy): domain Eukaryota; kingdom Metazoa; phylum Cnidaria; class Anthozoa; order Zoantharia; family Parazoanthidae; genus Parazoanthus; species Parazoanthus swiftii. Next base: position 1,946 of record JAOBYE010193993.1, read on the forward strand.
CGATCGTGTTGTCAGTTTCGGACCGGAAAACAAAGTAATAAATTGTTTTATATAAAACGCATTGAAGCTTGTCAGAAGTGATTGTCAAAGGAAATTGAAATAAGATTTGCAGTATCTCTAACCCAAATAAAACCACATATTTTTGACGTTATTTGGATGACGTCGTTACTTACAATTCACGAAAAACTAATTATATAAATAAAAGTTCTCATTTTTCTTTTCTTTTCAGTTTTTTTAAATGTTCTCAGAACATTTGCTGCATGTTTTTTTTCAAATATGAAAACTTTCGAAAAAGCTAAGAGGGTTGGCAAGATGGCGGACATGTTCCACAGTGACTGTTGCCGTAGCAACAGTTCTAGAATTAAAAAAGCGTGATTGAACATAGAAGTTATTAGCTAAGTTAAAGGTTGCTTGCATGCTAAAGGATCCACTTTTGTGTGTAACTATTCGGAAATTATTGGGGAGGGGTGGGGTGTAAGTAAAAATACGTTATCACTGATTTAAGATTTGTCAATTCGAGGATTAGGTTTCCTTTGATAACTAACAAAACAGTCCAAAAACTTCTGAAAAACAGAAGCTCGGAATGTTAAGCCGTAAAATAGCCCCATTATAGTCAACTCACTTCCCCATTTTCTTGGTTTTCGTTCACTTGGTATCTGTTTGTTCGTGATCCAGCGTCGGCCTGAAAGTGAATTGAGACAATGCAAAAACCTAACTAGAATATCAAGTCTCTGAAAAATGTCTAGCAGCAACAAAAGTATACTTTTCTAAGGACAAAGGGGGATATTTTGCGATATGATTGTGAAACTGATCTCTTCGTTCCTCCGCAAATCAAGTCAAGGATAAAAAAAAACTATTCCCGAGTGGGTATAGGTGGCCTGTGTTCGAGGATAATCGGCAGTTATGACTACGAATTTCTTGTTGCTCATAGAAGTTTGTTAAAGGTTTCTTGTTCTGATGGATCTCCCAGTTTCAAAAGAAGTAACCTTGTATGAAAGAAGAGAAGTTAACCACAGAAAGTCGTACATAACCAAACAGCTAGTAGAGAGTATATACACTGACATGATCGAAAACGCTGTCCTGTTCATATTTTAAAAGACCTCTTGTTATAGAATATCTTAACTCTTTGTTCAACTAAACTTCATTTCAATTTGAAAAGACTATGAATCTCTGTCAACTTTTTATAGTGCTTCGTCTAATCAGTGCAGTAGACATATGTATATATATACCTCATCTCGATTCTTTCGGCATTTTCGGCACCATTCTAAAAGCCTCAGAAACTGCCTCTTCAGGTATCTTGGGTTTGGAATAAGGTTGAAGGGGGGTGGCAAAACACTTCCTTTGTCCACCCAGTTCATCCACATGCGGGTTCGTGACACTTTCCAGTGAAGATCCTCGTGCTCCTAAAACACAATATGAACCTTACAAGTGTGAATCACTCTGCCGAAGAGTACGGTAGAAAATCTTTGATATGCCATTGCAAGTTGAGCATGTTGGTTTAATAATTGTAGCCAAATGTCTCTTCCCCTTTTTGCATTTACAAAACAGTCGAAACTTCGCATATCCGACCATATTGGTATAAACAAAGTTTGTGTATTAAAGTAATGTTAATTAATCGAATGGCCGACCGAATTTTGCCCCAAATCATGGCTCTGTATTTGCTGAAAAGTACTTTAAAAGACTTTAATCTGACCACAAAGGTCTCAAGGGACCCGGTCATCATAGCGTTGAGTACTGATGAATACTTGTCCATTTAACTGTTCGTCTGTTTGTCTGGCTGTCTGTCTGTCTGTCTGTCTGCCCGCCTACCCTGCCTGTTTTTTCTGTCTGTCTTTTTGTCTGTCTGCCAGTCTCTACAGTTATGTCTTCTTACCAGAGAGCGTGTAGCGATGTATTTGTTGAACTGCAGCAATGTTTGTTTTATACTTGACACAATTGTCCCGAAGGACCAGGTCATCAAAGCAGTGAGTACTGATGACTATTTGTCCATCTGTCTGTCTGTCAGCCTATCTCTACAATTATCTCTTCTGACTGAGAGCCAGTGGCGATGTTACTGTTGAACTGGACCAATGTTTGTTATATACTTACCGCAATTGCCTCGAAGGATCTGGTCATCATGGCGATAAGCATGTTAATGGCGACCACAGTGACCACCAACAGAAAAAATCCAAACAGAACTTTGCCAGTATCTTTGGTTATGTCGAACAATTTACTCTCGGTGTTAAATGAAGAAAGTTCCGTGAGGCCAAAAACGGAAAAGAACAAACCAGAAAAGGTGCTGCCTGTCCTGCGGACGGAGCCGTAATATCAATTATTACCAACACTACTCACAATGTTTTTTTCTCGCAAAGGTAATGTATTGTAACTAAATACTGAAAATTCACTTAGGGTGTGATCCCTGATCACCCGTTCAACACGTTCGCATAGTTTAACACTCAAATCTCTCTAAACCAACAAGAGAAAAAAAGCAAAAACAAGAGAAAAGCATATTCTTAGAATATTTGCAAATCGTATGATGTACGATGTTTCAGTTTGTAAACCATTTTGTGATCCAAACACCTAGGATTTGTAAAATTGATAAAAGAGTTAACTCTGGTTAAAATAGTTTAAAATGTAAAACGTTTCGATCACTTCAATGACCTTCCTCAGTTGAACTGAATTGAAATGCGTTTGGAAAGCTTAAAAAAACAATTGAAAAGTAGTAAATAAAACTAAAAAAAGTGCTACTTAAAAGTTTTTTAAATTGTGGTAAACGCGAGAAAAGTCGATATGGTCATTGATTGAAATCTTGTTCTTTGCAATCTTCTAAAAACAGTCTTTTGTTCCACTTGCAGCACTTGTCTAAAATTGTGACATTGTCAAGGTCAAAGTCGTCCTGTCGACTGTTGTGTGTGATTCGCCAAAATGGAGTTTCGATCAAGGGTGGCGATGGCGCTAGAGTGTTCTTAGGTTCTCGTTTTAGAGGCGCGAGATGTCTGCCCGATGTAGAGCGCACTGCAGACGTTACATGCGATTTTGTAAACAACTCCTTTGCGCTTTCTTTGCTTTGTGGGCCTTTCGGTTTCTAAAAAAAATAAAAAAACCGAGCATACGGTGCGGACGGGCTTGTGTGTTACCTTGATGTTATGCTTGTCTAATATTTTCTTAGACTGGCCTTTGTTGTAAGGTGGCACAACGTGTTTTGTATTGAACGCAAATGGTTTCCCAGCATCATTCATCAACAGTTGCCAGCCAAGCACACACCACAACAAAAGACGGCTTTGCCGTGCTACCTTACAACAAAGGCCTGTCAAAGAAGATAACAAGACTATTAGGCAAGCATAACATCAAGGTAACACACAAGCCCGTCCGCACCGTCGGCTCGGTTTTTTTAAGAAAAAGAAAGACCCACAAAGCAAAGAAATGTGAATAAACATAATCAAAGACCTGTTTACAAACATTTATACGTGATAGAACCAGTTACATTATAATGAGCAATGTGATATGATTACGTCAAGGGTAACGGGTGAATATTCCACACCGTTTGAAAAATTGACCGGACGTTTTGTTCCCACGGAACCGTTTAATATTTTGCTCTGTTCACACGAAAACGACAAACCAGGTTGATTTTAAACTTTTGTCAGTGGTTTAACTATCTGCCCATGCGCAGATCGCTACTTTATCAAATCCAAAATGGCGTCAAAGACAAAGAAAGCAAGCTGAGTTACCAGGCCTCCATGTAACCACACCTTTGCCGTACAAAAATTTAAACGGTCAAGGTGTTCACACCGCGCCGGTCAAATTTTCGACCGTATTTGTTACAAATCGTTTTCATTTTTTGGAAGTCAAACTTTTGAAACATAAAGACGTCCATATATTCGTCCATATATTCTATAACCAGGGGCACTTTCCATTTAGCCGGCACATTTTAGATTCGATCGGTTGGAATTACTAATGAAACGAATCATTCCAGTGGAAGTTTTCTTTAAAGCCAAACGGACTCACGGTACTCCGCCTTTTACTTTCCCAACGGTTGGAACGGAATGACTTTCCATTGGTTTGCAACCGAGTTGTCGACCGAACATTCTTTTCATTCACATCAAGCAAGGCTTACATGATGTACATACACAAACTTTTTGACCACTCAAACCGCAGGTCTTTCGCCGACTGGAAAGAAGCCATTCCATTTGACATGAAACATATCCAGAATTTGAAATTGTAAAACGTGACATAATGGAAAGCGCACAACGACAATCGATTGCTAATTTACTTTACCTACCCTGCAAACTTGTGTTCCTCGGTTGCAGTTGCATTTTCATGTTGGAGACGCTGACGCTGTGCGACAACGTAGTGAGAGTAAAGTCTCCTTATTCCCAGACCAAACGACAGAAAAATCATGCCGAAGAACAACAAAAACTTCAGAACGTCGCCAAACAACTTGTACAACGAAAGCTGCAGCGGTCCAAGGTAGGAGGTCACTTGTAACGCGCTTAACATGTGAAAGAAACTCAGTACCATGGCAATCGAGTAGAGACTGTTGGCCCACAGTGATATTTCGTATGCGTTGGTGGGGTTAAGGTCATTAAACAGCGCCCAGCTCCCTGTACATGTGTTGTAACGAACAATTTAAAATTAGCTGTAAAAGTCACATCTACACCGACATGTCAGGATAACGACTGCGCATGCGTGCGAGGTAGTAAGAGAAAAAAGCTAGCCAAATTTCCGCGATTGCTTCTTGAAATCCTATTCTTAGAGAAAAAGTACGAAGTGTTTTTAAAACTTTTTTCGACCAAAAATTATGCGACTGACCTTTCGCAGTGGATTAAGAAAGCAAGATAAGCAAACCTGGTTTGATAAAACCTTTAACTTTTGTTTAATTTTCTTGCTTTTTGCAAATTTGTGAGCTTTGTTTGCGTTTTTCCGACATGTTATCTACAACTTACTTGAAGTGTCCTTAAATCGTTATAAATTCTAGCAGCTTTTGGAATTTTCAGAGCTTACTAAACAGGAACTTTGCACCGTGTAACATAGTTTGTTTCGTTTAAAATGCTCAAATATTAACTGGAGTTTCTATCGCTTTTCAAACGTAATATTTTATATTTCCAGCTAGGTTTTTAACGCAATTTAATATGTTTTGTTATAATTAAGTCGTATCTTATATTTACCTTTCTTGTTTTTCTTCTGCATATCATATTGTGAAAGACTTTAAACCTTTAAACCGGGATATCAAACCATCAAATAGTGTTAATGTTTTTAAACGTAATATTTCACACTTCCAGCTAGGTTTTTAATGCAATTTAATATAATGATTTATTATAATTAAGTCGTATCTTATACCTTTCTTCTTTTTTGTATTTGTTGTAGTTCTTAATTATAGTGAAGTCCTTTTTTAAAAAAGCACTGTTAAGTAAAAAAGTTTTCTCAATAAAGATTATTATTATTGTTATTATTAAACTTTATACAGGCACACAAACTGTCCTGTTACAACTTCGCACCTGTTATTCCATAGGCGACGAGCTTTAGAAAATAGGCCACCACAAATAGCAGTACCATAGCCAGTGAGATGAAGTTCCACCACTGCGTTCTATAGCGGGTAAAACCCTGGTTACACAGTTCCTTCACCTCTTGGATTAAGAGGCCTATGACCCATACAAAAATGATCCATTCTGAGGATTGAGAACAGAAGAACCACGTTAAAAATTTGTTCCCTAAGGAACACTTCTCAAGTTACGTGTATAGCATTACCGCAGTCAAAGGAAATGTAAGGCTCGTATGCATTTCTGAACCTGTCTAGAAATCCTAAGACTTTCTTAACTGCTCATCTCGACCTCTAACCACAGGAGAGTGATCCATTTTAGGGATTACAGGCAAAGAAACCGGGTGAAATACATGTACTTCAATTAACTAATCTGCGGTTAAGAATGTAGCATTATTGTTGCTTGAGTCAAAAAAAGAGCTAAAGATGAGTTCTTCTGCATTCAGCTACCGGCAAAAGCTTTATTTTAACTCCGGTAGGTGTTTAACCCTCGAACTTCCAAGGAAGGTTTAAGTGGACCACCCCCAAGGTTTTTCCGAACTAAAATCTGTAGCTTTGAAGCAATCAAAATGAAACTTTCAGTATCTGTAGTCCGATCACGAAAACACATTTTGATGTGGATTAGGTGACGTCTTCACTTATAACTATTTATGCAAAATTAATTAAGTAAAATGATTCGGAAAACTGGATTTTTATTACAAAATTTGTTCTAATTTGTTCTCTTCGATTTTATTCTTCATTATTTACCAATTTTAGGCTATAAATACGTGATTTCTACTAAGTTCGAGCGAATTTGCTGCAGACATTCCCAAAATTAAATTTTCAAAAAATCCAAGATGGCGGACATGTTATGAAACAACCGTTGCCATAGCAACAGTTCTTAATTAAAACTTGATTGTTGTTATGGAAAGTAATTAGCTAGCCCAAAGCTGCTTACGTGCAAAGGTCAATCTGTTACGTGCAACCATTTTAAAAATCATGGGGGGAGGGGTCCGATTGACACCCCCCCCCCACCCTTGGGTTAGATGTTAGTCAAAACAGCTTGGTCGTTTAAGGGTTAACTTTGGGCCTTCTTGAGAGGACAAATGGTTACTGAAGACGTCGGCTTTACACAAGTCGGACCTCAACCAGGTTCAACCCGTGACTTAACAGTTCAGTGAAAGAGGATCATTTTTATCGGAACACTTTACGGCTAATTGAAGTATCTGAAGTTACTTTCATCAACCTACCCACCACTGATGGTATCCGGATATTTTTATGAAACATGTCTTGAAATGCTGATGTAATCAACAAACCAATAAAGATGATAAACGATCCCTGGTGGCTCATGAACTTGACTATGGGTGTCCGCATGTTCTCTGACACCGCGACACCAGGCAAGACGATGTATATTAGGACCAGAAAGGGAAGCAGAACTGTGTGTCTCAACAAACAAGCAAGCTTTACTGGGAAGTCAAGCTTACGCCATGACTTAGTACAACACCCACGACAGCTCGCACCGTACATGTTTCTCTTGTAAAGCACATTGTTTAACTGAAGCTGGCTGTATGGATGTGCCACAATCTTAAAGAAAAAGCAAACAATGTTTACACCAAGTTCATGAAGCTCTATTTTACTTTAGTCAAGGGGAGAGGATCGGGCAAATCTGGATTAGCGCGACTGACCAGTTTTCTTGAGGGAGTGCGACAGATATTGGAACTGGTTCGGACATGGCTGGGCCCTGGTTAATGCTTAGTTCCTTGGTCGCATGATGACTGGCTATGGCTGGAAAATGAGGCGTTGTGTGTCCACCGGTACGATCATATTATAACTGTCAATCGCTCCGATCGTTTCAGTTGTTTCAAAAATTGTTATGAGACAACTGGGACGATTATACGAAACCATGCAGGCCTAAGCGTGGACAAATAAAAATTAGCACCGCGTATACGAGAAACGGTAAATGGCAGGAATGGAATCGAGAAGGAAAATTATATGCAGTAACGTTTGCTAAAACTTTTCCAGTCTTAAAGTGCTTCCGAGAAAAAATAGACTGCTGTGCAGTCTATTTAGTCGCAAGATCGTTCCTGTCGTTTGCCGTATACTCTTTGGTTTTTTGTACGAACCTATTTCATAAGAACACGAGGCTGAGATGCACCCAAAATTTAAGAACATTCTAAGAACAAACCTGAGGCTGCGGAGAAGAGTTTTTTTTCGGATGCAGTACAAATTCAGGAAAATAATTAATTCATTTCTTCAATGTTAAATGTAAGTGTTACAGGTAAAGTTTATTGCATGTTAAATTGATTGCATGTTCATTGTACAACAAATGGAAACCGCTGCAGGGAGAATGTCTTTAGATGAACAGTGTCAGGTCTGACAGAGCAAAAGTATCTGGTGCACATGCTAATTCCCGCTCCAGCTAGTTTGTTCTAGTGTATGTTTACATTCCACTTCGTGTACTAACTGATGTATGTAAGAACATGTTACGAACATTTGAGGCTGAAACCCGCAAAATACTGCATTTCAGAACATTCAGCCTCGGCCCAAAAATAAATGTTCTTATAAAACAAAGAGTGTATCCACCGAGCGTCTGCAACAACCGGAAGATAGAAACCATTTACGGACTTATTCAATACCAGAGCTGGGCGACCTGTGATGAATCCTGTGATGACAGTTGCTTCTTGCGGCCGGTTTGAATGAGAGTTTTATTTCGTTTTTTTAAAGGTTCTTAAAACACTTACGATTCTAACATAAATAGGGCCTACACAAGAAGAACTTTGACTTCAACACAAATTACCAAACTCGAGAAACCTGTAAATCCGACTGGCACAGTGACAGCCTATCTAGAACGTACTGTCTGTTTGGCATAAAGTACAAATTGGTAAGTACTAACTGTACATTTGCAAACAAGCCTTTGCGGGCTGCTGTTTTTATCCGTAGAAACTCTAAACTGGGGAAGAAATGAACAGAATAGAAGGTACTACTATTTTAAGTTGCCCGTTATTTGAAAAAGGTCTTCCTTAATACATACGCACATGTACAGAGCTATAGTCAAATGATGCTATCTGAGGCAGTGTGTTTGAAGGCTCAGATATTGGCAAGGTGGGTCGCTAGCTAGAAAAGGGATGTGATTCCATATACTCTGCATCCGGGGGGGTTACTTCAGGGTGAAAGTGGTAGGGACGACCGTTGGGAAGCTCGAATTTCTACCTTAAAAAATACCTAGTGGAAAAAACATTTCACCCTAAAAAAATACCCGAAGTACCGTTTTAGCTCAAATAACCCCTAACGGTATCTGAAGTACCGTTTTAGCTCAAATAACCCCTAACAAATACCAGATCGCCGATTTTATAGCCTAAAAAATACGTCGGTCATACCTACCATGACCATCCAAATATAGGGAGTACCCCCCCCCGGGACTCTGCAATAATTACCACTCCCCTTTTAAAAAAGAGGGTTACAAGTACTAATTAAACAGTCAATGCATTAAAATACAGTAAATAGTCCAAAAAAACATTAGTACATATTTCTCAGCAGATTCAAGAGAGCCCATCGTGGTGCAAACCATGGGACGTGGAGGTTCATGCCTGGGAAACTGCACTGGCATTAATACGGAAATTGCAGACCCAGTTGTACAGTTACAGTACCTATGCCTATGGAAATCTTACCGATCTGCAGCCATAGGATGACCCATGAAACCAAGATAGAATTCACAATTATGTGACATAGTATGGTGAGTTTAGGGTGACAGGGTTAAAATGATTTACCTTGTCATTATTGAACCTTAAGGCCAAGTTGAGCACCGTCAATTTGCTGGCCCCTTCTATGGTTCCTGTGACTGCTATGTATTTCTCAAGCTTGTCAAGATTGTGTGTGATCTCATGCTCGACGTTCATCAAGCAGTCGATTTCCTCAATGGTCCTGCATTGTTCCAGTAATGCCACAGCATAGTCTTCACAGCCATCTGACAGGGATTGGTATTCATCCTACAAAGTATTGTCAATCTTAGTATACAATGAATACTGTGAAATAATAATTTAATATATTGAATTTATGTACAGTTTGTATGCTATAAGAAAGCATGTAACAACATTTTATTCTCGGGTCTGCAGGCTCATATACTGTCAGCAATTTCTGATATTTTTACCTGCCCATGCAGTTAATAATTACAATGATGTAGTTTTCAGGTGTAAAATATAATAATAATACTGTGATGTAGATTAGTTTAATTTGGACTTAAGCTTATTTGAGGCCAGTCATTCCTGAAATTAAAAACAGACTGGTAATATATATATGTGGACACCATAAACCTTTAAGTTTATTAGGTATACTAATGAAGAATTAAATTTGCAGGCCAAGGGTGTGTATAACAGATATCAGCTGTATCAGGGTCAGGCCAAGGGTGTGTATAACAGATAACAGCTGTATCAGGGTAGGGTGTTTACTGGAGAGGAATATTAACAGGTAATTGCATGATTCGATTTTTGGTTGCAGAATGATATTATATAATGGCTAAAAATTGTAATTTATTGTATACAACTCACATAGCTAGCAGCAATGTTGCATTTGGATACATGGTTCAAGAACTTTTGTTTGAATTTGTTGTAAACAAACTAAATAATGGTTTTTTTTTTGCATTTTCGCAGCCAGCCAACCAGTATTTTAAACTATTTATCATCCTTTGTAAATTTTCATGCAATTCAGAGATTAATAATTTAGATAAAAAAATTCATCTGATAAGCTAAGAGGGGGAAAGTCATTTTCTGCTCATGATCAGGATGCAAGTTATGAAAAACTGCCCAATTTAAGTCCAAATTGAAGTTTGGATCACAGAATCTTGATTCGCCTACAGGACAATTTAATAACAATTTTCATCAGTGTAAAATCCAATATGGGAAAGCAAATTTTCGTTTTTTGGTCCTATGGATGACTTAACAGCAAACCAAATAAATGAAATATTTCATTAAAGTTGGAAACAATTTGTTTTTAGTTTGGAAATCTTTATAGGGTTTCCAATCTCCTTCATTATTTTGGTGAGGGTGTGCATCACACTTTGGGGGGGGGAGGAGAGGGGTTGCTCCTTATTAAGTGGACTTTACTTGTAAGAGGTTCTGCCCATAAGGGGTGTCTCTTTCAGGCTTGTAGTATGTAAAAGGGTAATAGAAATTGGTTTTTTAGTTGCCAAAATTATAGGTATATGGAAAGCTACCAATTTTTTAGTAAGTATATGTAAAGGGTACAACTTTCAAATGTAGGTAGGTACCCATTTCCAGGCAGCAGTGGTACATGAAAGGGCAAAGGGTTTAACATCTGGGTGGAGCTCCACTCCCCCCCCCCATCCAACCCCACACACACCTGCCCAGATGACATTTTCTTATTGACAAAATAATTTTGCAATCTTTCATTGTAAGGAAATGTCTTGATATTTAGTCATATTTTTAAAAACTAAATTTTAAACAGATCAATGTTCAGCATAATTTTTGGCTGGACCAAATATAATTTTCACTATATTGGCGTACTGCTCACCTATCCCAGCATCAAGGAATAAATACAAACTTGAGGGAGTAGTAGGCGGGTATATTTATTTAGTACACACCCCTCTCCTCACCTTGAACTCGTAGTATTCATTGGCCATGTCGTCCAGCTTTCCATTGAGCTCAAAAATTTGGTAAATAGGATGCAGATCCCTTTTGTCATCTTTGCTGGGGTCATAATAAATATACGTGTAGGCCAAGTAAATTGGATTGGCGAGCGCTTTGTAGGCATTTATGCGACGCAAAAAACTGAGTTCACGTGCACTTGCAGCTGCCTGCGAGGGGTGTTTGGCTGAGATGTGGCCTGTCGGAGATGGTGGGGTGGGCGGATATGTTGTCATATTTTTCAGAACTTCGTCATCTATGCTGGGCTCCTGGATTCTGTAACCAGCAGACACGAAAAGTTCCACAATCTCGTGTTCCTCCAAATGAACTGCAAGCATTAGCGGGCTCATGTAGGAATTTTGTATCACATCTTCAGGCCCGATGTACGCTTCGTCTTGCCTTGAAGGAGGTCTCATCAGTTTCTCCACACAGTCCTTGGAGCCTTCTCTGACAGCAGTGAACAACGAACCTCCAACTTTTAAGCAGGTCTCTTTCAAAAAGAAATCGATCATCTCGAGATCATTGTAATCGATGGCAAATCTCAGCGCCGCGCGACCGACATTATTGTCATTGACATCAAAGTTTGCATTCGAACTGATAAACTTTCTAACTTCGCTCACATCTTGTGACTTGACCAACTCAATAAACTGATCTTGTTGTGTTGTATAAGGACCAACAGAATCAATCTCATCAAAACCTTCTGGGCCCTGCACGACAGGTCTGAAACGCATAGTAATATCTCTGTTGAGTGCCATACTGTGCTTCCAGTTGCCATGCAATTGGTCTTATTGAGTTGCAGCTTTGAAATGGTCTCACATTACACAACGAGAGCGCAAAAATTATGCAAAAAAGCTTAATCACAAATGCGGAACTTTTAACCACTTGGACTGCGGTTTGTTTATTTAGTACGGTAACAAACTAACGCAATATCTTTTGTTTTTCCCACAGTTCAATATCCGTCTGTCTTTCAGCCTGTTCTGAGAAAACTATGATTGTTGAAATACATGTTTTTCTTACTCTTTTTTCTTTTTTATAGAAAAAGCATAATTTAATATGCAAACTATAGTGCTACCTGGGATTTATTTAAACAAACAGGAGCATATTTGACTTTCAGTCTCACATATTCTTTTGTTGCGTTTTGAATACACTTTTTCTTGATTATAATTATAAAAAGAACTTTTATTTAATATAAACGAGACTCACATTGAACAATTTTATTTTAAGAATAATATGAGGTTTGCAAGACAGGAAGCTAGAACAAGCCTTACTGAAATTCTTAATATCAGTTAACTCCATTCAGTAAAACTTGGTTCACACTTGTGGAATAAAATAAGTATAAAGGTAAGCACAACATAAGGATGGATAGGTGAGTGTGAACAGACGTGAAATAGCATAAGCATGAAATAAGCACAGGCGCAAGAAAACAAAACGTTCCGTTCTTGCGCTTTTTTGTGCTTGTTCCATGCTTATTGCATAATGTGAAAAAGTTCGACATAGACATAGAATAATCACAAGAAGACGCTTGTGTTTACTTAATGCTCAGTTATGCTATTTTACGTCTGTTCACACTACCTATATTATTTTTATGTTATGCTTATGTTATGCTTATGCTATTTTTATTTCACAAGTGTGAACTAGGCTTAACTCCATTCAGTAAAACCTGGCTCACACTTTTGGAATAAAATAAGTATAAAGGTAAGCACAACATAAGGATGGAATAGTGTGAACAGACGTGAAACAGCATAAGCATGAAATAAGCACAGGCGCAAGAAAACAAAACGTTCCGTTCTTGCGCTTTTTTGTGCTTGTTTTATGTTTATTGCATAGTGTGAACAAGTTCGACATCGACATAAAATACGCACAAGAAGACGCTTGTGCTTATTTAATGCTTATGTTATTTTACGTCTGTTCACACTACCTATATTATTTTTATGTTATGCTTATCTTATGCTTATGCTATTTTGATTTCACAAGTGTGAACTAGGCTTAAAATAGCGAAGCTATATGCAAGGTTATCGACCGATTTTCGTAGCCTTTATTGCATTCGACATCAAAGCCTGAGCAAAATATGTATCGCTGTTGAAGCACATATGATATAAAGCCAGGTATCCGAAAGTAAATCCAACCGAACCCTTGCTTTGCCGAACTGCGCTGCGAAGATGTCGTATTGACCGCCGTGGTCGCAAAATTACTGATTTTATTAGTTGCTCTCTGTCTCTGGCGGGTCTGGCTATTTTGCGGGCTGCGGGTTGCGGGCCAAATTTGTGGGTTGCGGGCCAGAATTTGCGGACTGCGGGCAAACATTTGCGGGCTGCGGGCCAGAATTTGCGGGCTGTGTGCAAAAACTTTCAGTAATTTTCTTTTTAAATTTTTCAAATTTACATTGGTTATTCAAAATCTAAACTTATGGAGAATAAAAGATAAAAAAAAAGGTTCTTGCAGCGTTGGGATTCGGAGGTGAAGATTATTCGCGGTGTGAGCGTAACGTAAACGTGGCTTGAAGCTGATGAACGCACTTGTATAATTGTGTAGCAGTGCCGAAAGTACAGAAAATAAAGTACAAAATACAGTATAAGTGATCTTCTCACAAAGAACAGAAGTAAGAGAAAACCCGCAGTGACATACCGGTATTGTTCATAAAGACCTTTATTTGTAAAAACCGTATGTCAACACTCTGTAATGTGAGTTTCGTTAGTTTATAATCCAATTAAAAGCTACTATGCAAGCAGAGCAAATCAAATTAGCAATCTGCAGTGCAGCGTGGCCACATCAAACGTGGTACTGGTTTGCTGATATTTGCTGCATTGCGAATAGTCGATCGATCTGATTGCAATATTCGATTACTCCTGTTAATGACAAAATAGCGCGGAAATTTGGCATGATTTTTTTATTTTTTGGCATGATGTTTTGCTATGATGTTTGAGCTCATGTTTCGAGCTGAAGCGAATGATGTAAGACTCTGTTTACAAAATAAAAAGAAATTAAAATACAAAATGCGCAGAAAACCCACCTTGGCGAAGCAAATAAAACATCAAGAAAAAAGAAATATTTGAATTATGCGCAAATTGTGAGCGAACTACTGCATTGGCCGCGTACCTAAAATTATGCTTTAAAAGGATTCGAAAAATATATGACAAACGTGCCAGCAATGTTTTTGTCTCTTCAAAAAGAACTGAAATCTATCTATTTAAAGATAGTTGATTGCGCTTGGTTATTTGTGACCGTAATTGTCATTGATGATTTTCGCTAAAAACAGCTCTGCACCCTTAATTCTTTATCCATTTTGTAACACTGAAAATATACTGCATACGAAAACAAAAATAAAGTTTGTTTAATCATGTGTAAAATTTGCATTCGCTTGGCGCCTAAACGACGCGACTGAAATCGATAACGAAGGAAGGACGTGACAAAGCCGACCTTTTCAGAGAGGATTAAAACTCTTTCTGGCTAGTTCTTCAACCTTCACGAGCTACATAGCAAATTAAAGTATTCGTTATTTTGCTATAATCTTCTTTAGTTCAGTCTTTTGCTGTACAGATGTATTCTGCTTGTCTGTTTTAAACCTTCCAGAAGTATTTTGGTGATGCCACATCAGTTCGGAAATACATCAAGTGTATTTTGCAAAACATTATTTTACATGTAGAGTACATTAAGTGCAGTAGGCTCTGGATGAACTGAGCTGAAATTTTAAACATATTGTTTTGTTACCTTAAGTGGCCTTTTGATTTTTTTTATTTAATTATTAAATGTAAAAAATAAAAATAAATAAATAAATTGTTGTTATAACATTTTATTATTGTTTATCTCTTTTATGTATTTGAGACAGCAAATTTGGCCCGCAGCCCGATAATTTTGGCCCGCAGCTCGCAAATTTGGCCCGCAGCCCTCAGCCTGCAGCCTGCAGCCTGCACATTAGTTAAACTCGTCTCTGGCGCATTGTGGATCGACCAATGATCACAAATCATTACTGCAGCGCATATTATCTTGATCAGTATTTGACAAATAGTTTTGCTATTAAAGGCAAATATAGGAAAGATATTTATAGTTATGATTATAACACACAGGCTTATATCTTGTTCACAATTCTGTTGATTTTTAAGAAGGACAATAACATTTTAAAAAGAATATTGGATCACTAATTTCAGTTGTCCTTTCAGATAAGGAGCTGCTATGCTATGTTCAGAACTTGCAGAAATCCTCAAAATATCCGTCTTTTTTATTTTATTTTGTTTGTCACAGATTTACATAATTTATGAATACAACAATTGAAACAAACAAGAAAAAAAAGTGTGACAAGATACGAAAACAGGACATAGTCCTAATTGATAACCTGCCTTTCTATTAAAATCAAACAATCATAAACGTACATAAATAAAAGTGGTACAAGGGGACATTCGGGCAGTTTTTATGGTGGCTGGTAGGAATTCGCGCTTGGGTCATAATAGGAAGGAAAAAACTCGGTCCATAACTAGCTGTGCGGACCTCGCATTCGGCTAATAAGA
>JAOBYE010194104.1:0-17575 GCA_025403585.1 Parazoanthus swiftii
CTCGTCAAAATACTGCAAGACTCGTAACAATATCCAGCCATACTACATACTAAACTGTCTAATAAGCTATATTTATTTCATCATGGTCGGCCAATCATATTTATTACAAATGAAAACGAATATTCAAAGCGATATACGTAAAACCCAATCCCTCTATTAACGCGACGTGGGCAACTTGAATTTTCGTTATTTTTGTTGTAGAACTTTGTGTTTATTTTTGGTTAAAGGGCTTGTTATCCACGATAAAAGGCCCGGGGCGGGGGTATTTTCTGAAGTGTATGGTATTTACAAGAAAACACATATTGATTTGTTATTTTTATTTCTAGACGATAGCTTCCTATATAAAATTGTAACATTTTCACCATTGAAAGGAAATAAAACAGCCAAATTTGTCAAGACACGGCATTGCAACCATACGTTTTTATATATATAACACTAAAAATTTGCGGTGTTTTTTGACAGACAAGTTAAATAAAAATTTTCCTTAATAATACAGTAAAAACGTTCAACTTAAAGCACAAAATTGTTTTCAGGGAGCTCTAGTTAGAATGACAAGTGAGAGCTCATTCCAAAGGTTGTCTCATAACTCGAAGTATTGTCTTGACAACCGTTAACTAGTAAACCAGGCAATTGTTTCATAGTAAAGTGTTGTATGGTATAAACCAAACACTGCACTAATCTTACTCGTCCAGCCAATGAAATGAAATATATATTGTTTGAAAAAATCTCTGTTAGATACTCGTTTAAATAAACTTCTCTGACGCGTTTTCCCAGTGCACCAAATCCTATCTTAAGCCAAAAATACGTTTTCAAATCTATGTTAAGTTAGAATGGCAAACTTAAGAAAAGAAACTGAAATTATGACGTTCTTTAACAAGGCAGTTAATTTTTGTCTAACATATCCTGAAGCAGTTGTGCAACTATCAAAATACTTGTATACTTGTAACGGCAAGTGATCATCAGTATCTATAAATTAAGTTGCTCTAAGAAATTGTACTAAGTTTCAAAATGAACTACTCTATCAAAAACTAATTTCTGTACAAGGTACATCTGTAATAAAGTTCAACAGCTCCCATGGATAGTCAGACGGACTTATGGATGTTCATAGACCAATTTCGAAGTAGGACGTTTATTGACTCTGTGTTTTTATACAGTTTCCTTATCTGCATCTGCATGTTAGGCTGTGATCTTTTTCTTTAATCTGCGCTCTTTAACAACGTGAACAAATTCGTCAGATCTTTTATAACTTCTCTCAGTGTTCAAAAGTTTCTTGAGTTTGACATTATCGGCCTCTTGAATTTTATTACGCTTCTTTTGCTGTTCCAGGTTTCTCTTGAGTGCCAAGATTTCATCAGACTCGCGTGATTGAAATGACTTCAACTTAACCATTGCAAATATCAATGCTTCGGTTGCAAGCACAGCTCCAAAGATGAACTTCGACTTGTAAACTAAAGAGACAGCAAGTGCGATAGAATTAAAGATCGCCAAGGCAGCCGCTTTGAAAGAAAACTTTCTCTTTTGCTTTGTGTTGTCTTCTTCTGTTAGCGTTTCCTTCATTTTCTGGACATCCTTCATCGTGTTTGCCGCATGCGCTGACAGCTCTTTGGCCGCGTCGCACAAATCGTCCGCCAGTACTTGGTCTTCTTCATCTTCTGAGCCAATTTCTTGGAGCTTTTGTATCATGTTGGAGTAAAACTGAGCTCTTTCGAGGGCTTTTTCTTCAGCTACTTTTTTTATCTTCAAGTGTAGATCCAGATCTTTGTCGCCACCATCGGATTGTTTAGGTATGCACGCCTTCATCCCTTCCATCTCTTGCAGTTCCCAGATCAGTTTTGCAAGTTCTTTCTGTTTGACTTTTCTATTCACTTGTTCTTCGTCGAGTTGTTTAACAAGTGAATCAATGGCAATTTTCTGTGCTTTTACAACATCGTATTCCCTGTCCAGAATCTCCAATATGTCTTCTATCTCCTCATTTTGCTCTTTCAACTCTTTCCGTTCTTCCAGTAATGTCCTCTTCATCTTCTTCATCGACATCCAAATATTCACTGCAAACAGGACAACGGCACAGAATGTTCCTTGCACTGCCAGGAAACTCACTTGAGATGAGTAGTGAAACAGGCCTAGCGCCACACCAACTACGATTGGAAAGGCAAAGAGTGGGAGATTAATTTTGTATTCTTTTGGAATGTCGTCTGCATTGACTTGAATTTCGGCCTTCTTGAGATCTTGAAACTTGATTTGTTCTTGGCTTGTCATAGATTCCCTTTCTTGCCTCATTTTTTCAATGTTGTTTCTGAGTTCTCGATATTCTTCCAAGCTAACTTGGTTCCTTTCTTCTTCCTCCAACTTCGCCTTTTCCGTGTCTCGTATTCTCTTCTCTAGCATCTCGACGATATTCTGCAAATCGTCTGAATCTTCATCAGGCTTCGCTCCTCCAGCAACATTGAGTTTTTGTTCTTTTTCTGCTATTTCTTCTTCTAATTGCTCCTTAATTTGTTCAATGAGTTTCGTGTCAGTCTCGATTCTAAATTTCAGTTCTTCAATAGTGTCCTGTTGTCTCTCATTTTCTCGGTTCTTCTGAGCAAGCTTCTCTTTCAAAACTTCAATAATGTCTTCGCTTCCCCTGCTCCAAGTAAGAGGATCTTCACATGAGCTCAGGAACTTCTCGATTGCTTTTCGTTGCTGCTTCTCAGCATCTTTGGACGCAAAGAGCAAAGTTGGAACAACAACAAGTGCCAGTACAACTCCAACAAGCTTCGGTGACAAGAAGTTTGGAAGAACGACTAGAAGCAACACTAAAACGATACACAAGAGTATTCTCTTGTACTTTTTTCCCGAGCTAACACCCGCTAAATCTGGTATCTTCTTGTCTTCTGGCTGTCTCGTGAATCCTGCACTGCTTGATGTTCCCTCTTTCTTGGTCTTCTCTGAGTCTTCTTTGCTAGGCTTCTCAGGTACAGATTTGTCTTCAAAAACATCATCATCTCCCATCTCGCTGTCTGATTCATCACTTGATCCATCAACAGTTTGGAAGATGCCGTAATCCGTTGGTATCGGGCTCTCAACAACGGAGACTGTCTCAACAATTGCAATGTTCTCTGAAATGGGATCTTTCTCGGCCATGCTTCCTCTCAACTCGCTGAGGATACTCTCTTCTTCTTTAATCAAACCGTCGAACGCACTAGCATTAAATGTTAAGTCCTCGGAAGTATGTATATTGCTGTCGTTGTCTAAGACACTTTCTTGATTATTTTCCACCGCTGACCTTGGTAATGATTCCTCGGTGACTGAACTCAGCTTTGAATCTAAAGTAAGCAACAAAACAACATTTAGGGTACTCATTTTTCTGTACTTACTTATCTGACAATCCGTCCAGTTAAATTTCGTTAAAATTGAAAATGCAACTGTGAGAAGTATAAAGGGATGAATGGCAAAACAACGACATCGAAATCTATGTTTTTACTCAAATAGAGACCATTGACCTTTTACAGTGGAAAAGATAATTACGATAAGCAGTTTTTCTCGATTTGTGGAAATTTGAAAGCTTGCTTACGTTTTCTAGAATCCTCATTTCCATGAATCTGTTCAGCTCTTGTTTTATGCCATCACTCATTTGTGTTCATACCAGAATTTCAACGTTACATTGTAACCAACGAACTTAAATGTGTTTTACAAAGGGGAATGTACCATCACTGGCGCTGGACTTAACGATGTGTCCATTAAATGAGAGTCCAGTATTCTGAAATTATGGGGCGTCTGAATCTGATCTTAGAATTACCCAACATTTTTAAATAGATGTTATAGCGTCGTTTCGTTTCTTAACGTATTTTCACTAATGACCTTTTAAATAAGCAAGAGTGTAAAAATCTCAAAAAAGCTTTATGTGTATATCAATCCATACATCCCTCCAAAACGGGACTGTTCATACAATCTACGCAAAAGACGATGTGCGCGCTGTAAGAACAAAGCGTCTCATAAATACCTTTGTAAATAAATTGACGTTTAACTATAATTTAGTAGAGGAGAGTTTTTCAGCAGAGCAGTCTATGGCTTGGTTGATAAGTTAAAGTAATATTGTACACTGTAACATAAGATAATTATAATTATCTTATGAAAAATAGAGATCATTATTACTGTTCAGTTTTTACAGTTATTATGATAATTATTGTTATCATTATTACAATTATTATTGTTATTATTATTATTATTATTATGATTATTATGATTATGATTATGATTATGATTATTATGATTATGGTTATGGTTATTATTATTATTATTATTATTATTATTATTATTATTATTATTATTATTATTATTATTATTATTGTTATTATTGATTTGTATAGCTGAAGTTTTTCATGCCAAACAGTAGACTTGAATCTCCTGGCAACTTTTGGACTCTAACATGTTAAAAACTAAAAGAACTCCAGAATGGAAAGAATAGAAAGAAAAGGATAGTTTTAAGAACGCTTGAGGCTGAAATCCGGAAATTTTAAAAAATCTTTCATAAGGGTATAACATGTGTAATGTATATAATCAATAGTTTGTGGTTGAAAATAATTGTTTTCATTCACTTCGCTTTTTATATCATACTTCTATGGTGAAGACAGGTGTTAAAAAGGTTGTAAACTGGCAGTAATTACAAACCAGAAGTCAAGATGTTCTCTCTTGATTTATGCTTTTGTTTTTTTAAGGTGAAGAAATAAGTAACACTCACTGGATTGTTATCAAAGATATTTTGTTTCAATCAGCACAAGGATACCGATTTGTGTGTAATTTTGTGTTCAACATTGAATAACTGGAGAGAAACGAGTTATGACAAAGTAACGAATGTAATGAAGATTACGATTTCGAAAACTCGCAGCCATTAATACTGCCAATAAAATAAAAGACTTAAACCGAGTCACGAGTGAAAAAAATGGGATTATTTCGACGTACTATTTGAAGCATCTTATATGATTATATATGTGGAAAATTGTAAGTTTGTACATTTAGATAATGCTTTTTCATAAAAAATATCTGCTTGAAAGTCAAACTTGTAAAAAGCATGGTATCTTCGGAGTTTAGCGATGGCTTGTTTTGAAGAATTGGTCAACAAGAGCAACAAACTTCGGAGGATAAATCAGAACCAAAATAACGCCCAATATATATCGACACAATTCATGGGAAATACGGGACTAGTGCAAAAAGTAATTTTTAAGAAAATAGCTAGCCAAATATTATGCACACCTAAGCTTGCGTGCACGAAATCAAGCATCTAGATGGTAAACATAATCTGTTTAAGGGGTCAAAACGTAAGGTTAAGAAAGAAAACAATGATGAAAAAAAATATCTACACGAATTTGTATCCAGGATATTTGAATTCTTTAACTAGTTTACTAACTAACTAACTAATTAACTAACTAGCTACGTAACTATCAAACACTTTGTGAGCACTTCAGCAGTGAAAGGGAAGCCATTGTAGATCTGTTTAAGTTTTTGTTGAGGTCGACATTTAGATGTAATAATTTGTAGTTTGCGTAGGGCACAATTAAACGCATAATAAAATTTTGAAAACTTGCCTCTCATAAACATTCATTGTTATAATCAATGAAGATATACACATAAGTATTCAATAATTCTAAAATATTACCAGTAAGCAAATGCATATGATGTATTTGTTTTCATAATATTATTTTGTAAAAAACTAGAAGAGATAGGTGATAGCTGATCATGAAATCATGTTATCGACAAACTCATTTTGCCCTCTCATCGCAAAACCAGTATATTTTTTTAGTTTACCCACACATATCTTAGATATATTTTGAGATAAATAAATAAATTAAGTAACAGGCATGTTTATGATTACACGAACTGTTGAGTCTAACAGACAACAAACAAGTGGTACAGTAAACAGCTCTGTAAAGGAGCCCGTGTTTTTCTGTAATAGGCTGAAATGGTTCTTATAAAAAGGATTCGTTGTGACAAATTAGCCTGAGGTGCTTCTTAAAGAGGTTGGTAAAGCTATTGCCGAGACAGTGTAAGTATGTACGTAAACTTTGTTTTCAGTTAGCGAATTATTGACCACGACAGGTCTAGTAATCACACTAAATACTAACTAACCAAATGCCTATAACACTTATAGATTATAAGTAATTATATCTAAATCACATTACAATTATATGTCTTTTTATTCATTTGATTTATCACACTTGGACAAGCACATATACGTGGATTTGCACCAATATTTTCTAATCTTTGTAAAATTTTCGTACGAGAACCTGACTCGTTTGTCAGGCTAAATTGTTTCTTATGTATTAGTTGCTGTAATGGTCAAATTTCAACCTTGATGTTCCTATTTGCGGATGTTTACTGTAGTTAAACGTTAAAAATATATATTTTTGTTACCTGAGAATTCTTTGTTTTGCCCGTCCAAATCGTCTTTTGCCGACAGCAGATCGTTATCTTGAGGCTGTTCTTCAACATAGAGCCCTTGAAGACTAATCAACAGCTTCTCGTGTCTGGCTTTTTGCTTTACTCTTTCACTGAGCTGCGAACTGAAAACTTTGAGGAGATTTTCTTTTCGTTTCAGTTCTTTCTTATCTACGTGTTTGCTGTTTCTTGTTTCCCTGATTTCCTCTTCGAGGCTATCTACAGCACTTTCTTTGTGTCGGATTTCTTCTGTTAGCTCTCTTATTTTCACTTCGACATCTTTCATCACAACTTCACCGTCTTCAATCTCATCCGTCTCATCTTCTTCTTTGGTTGTTCTTCTCCTCAAGCGCGCTTTTTCTGCTGCCTCAAATCTCTTTAGTTCTGTTTTCGTGGACAAGTATAATCGCTTGAGCAGTTCAACTGACTTCTCTAGCTTCTGCACTTTAACCTCTCTCTCGGCAAGTTTCTGTTCCAATCCACGTTTCACAGTTCCTACAGTCTGTATGTCTTTAGTTATTTTCTTGCCAGCTTTTCGTAGAATCTTCTCCTTCTGCTTCACTGCCTTAGCCTTTTCTTCAGTTTCGATCTTCATCAGTTCTAGGTTTTGTTTGAGGCTCTCTACTTTTGTTGTAGCCATCTGAATGTCTTCTTCTTTAAAGCTTAAATGGCGTTTAAGTTCTGTCAGTTCATTGTTGTTTTCCTCCATAATATGTTCTTTAGTATCCATGTCGACTCTAAGTTGCTCGTATCGTGATTTGCCATACTCTATTTCTCTCTCCTGTTCGTTACAGCGAGCCTGGAGTTCCTTAAGGGTTTTTTCGGTTTGCGCACTTCCTTGCTGATACTTGTCTTTCTCTCGTTCAAGAATCTGTAACTCGTCCTTAATTTCTTCATTTTGCTGATAAACATGTTGAAGCATTTCTACCTCCTGATTCTGTTCTATAAATCTCTTCTTCCATTCTTCAAGTAGTAATTCCAGCTCTTCTGTCCTGGCATCCCTTACTTTCTTCTCTTCGCTGTCTCTTTCGTTTTGCTCTATCAAAGTTTCGACAAGTATTTTGTTGTCTGAAACCTTTTTCTGAAGTTGGCATACCATTTCTTCAAGTTCTTCGTTTCTTGACTTTTCTTCGGCTAGTTGTTCGAACATGTCAGAAAGAGCATTATCTTTATCAAGCAATTTGTGTCTTTCCTCTTCTAACGTTGCGTCTAGCTCATAGCTTCTTTGTTTCTCTCCCTCGAGTAATTCTCCAAGCCTAGCCTGCTCATCATCTAGCCGGGCCAGCAGTGCCTGCAGTTCTGCCTCTTTTTCCTTCCTTTCATGTTTTTTTGTTTGCAAGACCGTATTCACTTCATCCTGCAAACCTTTTTCAGTTGCTTCCAGTTTCGATTCTAATTCTGTCTTGCGTGATTCTTCCGCTTCAAGTCTAGCTGAAAGGACACTATAATTCTGACCCTCTGCTTCTAATGCAGTTTTGAGCGCTTCAATCAAGGCCTCCCTGTGTACATGTTCCTGTTCCATTTCTTTCAATTTATCTTCAACATCATGCAACAGCGCTTTTTGTTGTTCTAACTCGTTTCGAAGTTCTTCATTCAAACGTTGTAAATGAGAAGAATTATCCATCATTTCTTCTATTTCTTTTTCGTATCCAGTTTTTACCCTCTGTTCTATTATAAGTGATTCTTTCATTTGGTTACAAAGACTAACCTCATCTTCAATTAGTTTAGTGAGTTGATTAGCTTGGTTCTTTGTATCCTCCAGTTCCTCGTCCATTTCTCTGATCCGTTCCTCTTTTTCTTCAATCTTTGCTTGTAGCTGGCTTATGAAATCTTCAGCTGTTTTGAGTTTGTCCTCTCTTTCCACTCCCTTCACTTGCTCAACTGTAAGGACTGCACTCAGCTGTAGCGCACGTTCGCTTTCTTCTTCCAAAGCTGACTTTAATGATTTGTTTTCCTTCTTTTCTTTTACAAGGTGTCCCTTTAAGTCCTCAATAACCGAGTCTTTTTCTGACACAATGCTTCGCTCGTTCGTCAGTTCTTCTGTTAGCTCAAACACAGACTCCTGCTCTTTCTCCAGATTACATTTGAGTTCATTGAGGACCTCTTTATTTTGATTCATTATTCTGACGAGTTCTTGTATTCTATTTTCTTTCTCATTATTCTCTGTTGAGAACTTTTCGGTCATCTCTAGACTTTTTCTTTCGTCTTCTTTTGCTTTTCTGGAAATTTCTTTTAGTTTTTCTTGATTTTCCTTGAAAGTACCTTCTAATTCCTTGATCACCCGTTCTGTCAAATCGGCATTAAGCTTTCTTTCTTCTTCCAGTTCTTTTGCCATGCTATCAATGAGCGTTTCGTATCTCTTGATCTTAAGCCCCTTTAGGTTTCTGACAAAGTCAAAACTTTTGGCCATAACCCTTCCTAGTTTTTCTTTTACTTCCTCGATGCGTCTAGCCTCTTCCCTGAAAAGAGTGTCAAAGGTATGCTCAAATAGCGAAAGTTGTCGTCTCAGCTCAAGTACGGAAGCTGTTGTATTCTCTTGTTCTCTCTCCCAATCGCTCGAGTCGATTTCATCTTGAAACTGCAATTTTTGACAAATGGTCTCGTACCTTCCTTTGATGCTATCAAGCTCTTCCTTCATCTCATCCATAATAGTATCATATTCTGAAGTCTTGTGGATTAATTCTTCTATTCTAAGGTCTTGATCAGCATTCTTTGTCGTCTCCTCTTGCACTTCTTGCATAAGTTGCTCATGTCTGTCTTCTACCGTAGAAACAGTTGCTTTGATATCTTTCAGTGACAACCGTTGTGAAGTCAGCTTTTGGCTAACTTTTCTAGCGGAAAGGTCCTCCGTACTCACACTTTTGCTTCCATCTAATGCCCCTTGTGGAAGACAGCGAAGATGTCTATTGATGCGATCCACTTTTGATTTAATCTCGCCAACAGTCGACTGATACTCTTCAACTTTTTTCTTTAAATCATGAACTATGGTGATTTGGTGAAAGTAACGTCCTTTTTCAGCAGTGAGGAGCTCTTCAATTGTAGCCGCCCTTGATCTCTCACTCTCTGCTTCACTTTGAAGATCCATAACAAGGATCTGGCTTTCCAACACTTTCTCAGTAAGTTCTTCAATGTGCAGTTTCTTTACGCGAAGTTGTTCTTTCATGTCTTTGAGTTCTTCTGCATATTCTGTGATCTTCTGTCTGTCTTTTAAACTAGTTTCTTTAAAGTCCGATATAATGCCATCTTTTTCCGCTGCTTCACATTGCTCATCGCGAAGCTGATCGTTCATTCTCTCAAGTTCCTCCTGCAATTCTGCAATCCTTTCATCTCTTCTTAGAATTTCGTTTCGTTCAAATTCTTCTTTCATTGTTTTCATCCGACTCGTAAGTAACTCCACCTGACTTGCGTCTACGTCTTTCGAATCTGACAATTCTTTGCTTATCTTTTTGATTTCTTTAAGATTCTCAAGTTGTAACTCAATTTGTTCATTCTTTTCTTTCTCCTCTTCCAGTTTTCTAGCGAGGTCTTCTATTTTCTCGTCCTTCCTATCCAGTTCCTCCGACGCTTCTCTGTCAAATGTTTCATATTTTTCTTCCGCCTCATCGTAGCGTGAATTAAGTTCCAAAATGGTTTCTTCAAACTTCTCATTTCTTTCTCTTTCCTTGATTAATTCTGTTTCAAGGCTAGCAACTCTTGCACCTATTTCCTTATTTCTATCCCTCAAAGCATCAAGCTCAACCATTGTGCTGCTGTTTGATCCTTGGGTGGGGAAACGGTTATCAAGTTCATCTCGTAAATCATCAATGATTTGACTTTTGGTGATGCAGTCATTCTTAAAGATCTGTAGTTCTCGCGTGAGGTTGCTAATGTCGTTTTTCAATTTTTGTTCTTCTATTGCATACCTTTCTACCATCTCTTGAATTCCCATCTCTTTGTCACTTACATTCTCTTTTAGGTCTTCAATCACTTCGAGCAGTTGCTCGTTTTCTTCTTCCGCTGACCTTAAACTCTCCAAAGACTGCGATTTGATTGCTTGATTGTACTGATCAAAAGCCTCTGCAGCCGAAAGCTGTTCGTTTAACTCCGTTATCTCACATTGGAGGTCCTCATTCTTCCTTTTCGCTTCTTTTATTTCTTCTTGTAGTTCTTTTACTTTTTCCTTTTCTTCCTTTAGAAGATTTTCTTGAATTTCGGCTGCATTTGTGATTTCTTTGTTTTCGGACTCGGCAAGGACGACCTTGTGTTCTAACATCTCGCACTTGATTTCATACTCATCCTTTATTAGCTTTTCCGACTGAAGTGCATCCTCAGAGCGTTGAAGCTTTTCTGCTGTGTCTTCAAACTCCCTCTCTTTTTCTGCAAGTGCTTTTTCAGTGTCTCTGTGGCTGTCGTGTTTCTGATCCAGTTCTTTACGCAGCTCTTCTAGTTTTCCTTCCTTATTTTCTAAATCTTCTCTCAAAGCTGCAATCTCTTCATTGTATGCTTCTTCTTTGGTTATCTTGCCTTGTAGCACTTCAACCTCCCGCAACCATCTCTCGCTCTCGTCCTTTTCTTTATCCAGCATTTCCTGCAGTTTCTTGATCTCCGCTTTTCTGTCTCTGTTAATTTCTTTTTCTTCATCAAGTTGTTTTTCCAATTCATTTATCTCTGATCTTAATTCTGTTGATCGTTTGTTTTCTTCTGCAATATCTTCGCTGAGGGCGTCATTTCGTAGTTCCAACTTGTTTACCAGTTTCTTACTGTCTTCCATCAACTGCTTATAGTTGTCAATGTGTTTCTCGAGATTGGTTTTCTCTTTCTCCTCGTTTTCGACCTTCATTGAAAGCTCCTTTATTTCCTTTTTGCGTTCCTCTAGCTCTGCCGCGCGAATTTCCAAAGAAGATACCTTATCTTTCAAGGAGTCATTCTCTTCCAAAATTTCTTTATTTTTTTCCTTTTCTTGGGTTATTTTCTTTTGCAGCACTGCAGCCTCCCGCAAGCACCTTTCATTTTTGTCTTTTTCATTATCCACATCTGCCTGCAGTTTTTCGATCTCTACTTTTCTGTTCCTGTTGATTTCTTTTTCTTCATCGAGTTGATGTTCCAAATCAGTGATTTCAGATCTTAGCTCTGTCGACTTTCTGTTCTCTTCTACAATGTCTTCGCTTAGAGAATCATTTCGTAGTTCTAACTTCTCTACTAGTTTCTTACTGTCTTCCAGCATTTGTTTGTAGTTGTCAATATATTTTTCGAGACGGAGTTTCTCTTTTTCTTCACTTTCGATATCATTTGAAAGCTTTTTTATTTCTTTTTTGCATTCTTCTAACTCAGCTGCTTGAATTTCCAAAGAAGAGACCTTGTCTTTCAAATTTTTGTTCTCTTCTTTTTGGGTTCTAATATCTTCTTCCAGTTCCTTTACCCTTTCCTTTTCTTCCTTCAGGAAATTGTCTTGAATTACAGCTGCATTCCTGATTTCTTTGTTCTCAGACTCAGCAAAGTCAACTTTGTGTTCTAGCATCTCGCATTTGATTTTATACTCATCTTTCATAAGTTTTTCTGACTGAAGCGCATCCTCAGAGCGTTGAAGCTTTTCTGTTGTGTCTTCAAGTTCCTTCTCTTTTTCTGCAAGAGCTCTTTCAGTGTCTCTATGGCTGTCGTGTTTCTGATCCAGTTCTTTACGCAACTCTTCAAGTTTTTCTTCCTTATTTTCTAAATCTTCTCTCAAAGCTGCAATCTCTTCATTGTATGCTTCTTCTTTGGTTATCTTGCCTTGTAGCACTTCAACCTCCCGCAACCATCTCTCGCTCTCGTCCTTTTCTTTATCCAGCATTTCCTGCAGTTTCTCGATCTCTGCTTTTCTGTCTCTGTTAATTTCTTTTTCTTCATCAAGCTGTTTTTCCAATTCATTTATCTCTGATCTTAATTCTGTTGACCGTTTATTTTCTTCTGTGATATCTTCACTGAGAGCATCATTTCGTTGTTCCAACTTGTTTGCTAGTTTTTCACTTTCTTCCAACAATTGCTTTACGTTCTCAATATGTTTTTCTAGACTTAATTTCTGTTTTTCTTCGCTTTCGACCTTACTTAAAAGCTTCTTTATTTCATCACTGTATTCGTCTGCTTCAGCCGCACGAGTTTCCAGGGACGCTACCTTGTCTTTCAAACTTTCATTCTTCTCCTTTTGTGCTCTGAGGTCTTCCTCAAACCTAGAAATTTTCCTATTTGCTTCACTCACATAACTGCCGGCTTTTTGCCACGATTTAAATTCCTGAACAAAATCTTCTTCTTTTCCTTTAAGTAAAGAAAGTCTTAGCTTCTTACTTTCTTTAAACCGTTCGCGAATTTCATTCCACCACTCATCATTTTCTTTCCTGAGGTTTTCCAGTTCCGCTTCTTTGCCTTCGTTGTCATCTTCCTTATACAGTTCATGAACTTTAACAGCAAAATCTTTGATCTTTGGCTCTTCCTCAACTATTTGGTCCAACAGTACTTCGAGTCGTGGTAGTTTTTCAGATAAATCTTTCTGCCTTTCTTCTAGTTTAGTTTTAAAATTTTTGAATTCAACTTCTGCCCTTCCAGACTCAAGTAGATTATTGTCTACTTCAAGCAGCTTAGGTGCAATTTCTTCATACGATTTGTCTTCCTCTTTTATCAGAGAGACAAACGTTTGAAGATTGCTTCTTTTCTTTTCTACTTTTGTTATCAAATTACTAACATGATCTCTGAGACTGTCGACCTCGTTTTCGATGTCAGATAACCTAGGGCTTCCAGTGTCTTCGTCGTCCGACATTTTTGTTGCTGAAGTTAATCAGGCCAGTTCCTGAAACACAGAAAACGAGTTATTTTCCCTTTAAAAACCTAAATCAAACAAACATGTGGATTAGTATTAAAGTATTTAGTTAAATACGTCATCTTTGCAAGAGAGGTCTTTGGAGAAAATATAACCGCAATCTATAGAAAATTAACTACAAAATATGAAACTTTGCGCGCAGAGAATTCAGTTGGATTATAAGTTTTAGTTTTGTTCAACTTTACTGCTTATGCATGATTCATATTTTAATCTATAATCAAAACCCGTAAACGTCTTCTTTGTGCACTTTCTGTCAAGCAAACAAAACATAAATTTTTTCTCTCCGTTTAAAGCTAAACCTGCTGCAAAAGTTTTTTGGACAGACGACGACGGCGGATAACTGTATTTGACAAGTCACGTATTGCATCCATGTGGCATAACATCCATTTGTGTTCTTAGATTCTATAAAACCAAAATCGTTTGTTCACAAGAAATTTAACCAAAAGCATTTAAAGTGAAAACATTCAGTAAAGATATTTCGTCTGCGCGTAATAAGTATATATAAGAACAGCCAATTATAAAAAAAAATGACTAATACAGCAACCACAAAAAATGATTTCTGATTGGTTGCTTGATTGTTCATTTTCCTGAATACCGTGCAATTGATCTAAGTTGTTGTCACACGTGCAATCATAACCACAATTGGCACTGTCTTGCGTAAAATTTATTAAATTGAAAAGTTCAGAAATGATCGAAAATGTTCTGGAAGGGTATGAAAAACTTTCGTGTCTTTGGCAACGTTCAAAAAGACTTCGGAAATGTTCGGATGTATTCGGAAAAACTCGGCCTAACTCATCAATAATCTTTGTAATTGATCAAGGTTTTTGAAAAACTGGTACTCTTTTAATAGGAAACACCGCGTAAACATTTGTATTTGATGAAAGTGATAAACACCACTTCAATTTTTTCATTAATTTTTTTTGAACGGTGGTTTTTTCGATACTAACTATAGGTAAGCAGTTAGTATAATTATGAAAAACTACATAAATGCTATCAACTGTCCATTAATTTAGCTGTTACTTATAACCTGTTATTAACATGTGTCTGATCAATTTAAACTAATGAAATTATTTCGTAAAAAATACGCCTTAGTAGCATTCTTTTGCCAAAACACCGATTCACGGAGAGAAGCCAGAAAATTGATAGGGACTGTATAAAAACCTGCGTCAAGTCTCTCTTCCCTAAAATTACACTTCATTGTAACTAACTATTCTACCTATAACTAAGATGCTCCTTGGAGTTAATAATTATTTGAATAAAAGTCAGTAGAAACATTCAAAAACTCTTCGACGTTTTTCGCTTTTAACGTTAAATATATACAAGTCTTTTACAAGGTATCAAAGTACTATACATGTTTACAGATGGTACAATAACGAGAAAGCCTTGCAGGGCACTAGCCTCATCCAAAGGAACGATCATGAGCCGTTGCTTTGTAAAACGTTAGACTCAAAGCGGTTAGCTGTGTAAATGAGATAGTGAGTGGCCTGTTTTACAATCAAAAGAAATTGTTTGCTGTAATTTGTCAATAAAGTTGTTTTCTCGTGATTCGCGAATTAGAACAGAATTTTTCTGACGTTTGCAAAAAGCTTCATCCCCCCCCCCCCCTTTCCTCTCCCGCTCAGACACCAACAAAAAAACCGGCCTAATAGAGTTAAAAGCACAATGAAACAGCTCAAAATATATTATGACACCAAATTCTTTTGACATAATACTTTGTATTATGTACAAGTAAATTCCATTAAGTTAATAGTCCTTGTAAATTAAAAAACATAAATCTGAAAAAGTTGAAAGGCTTGGAAATATTCCCCCCGCCTAAAAGTCATTCATTTGTTACTTTAAGCAAACAATAATGGTAATTAAAAAAATAAGTAACTGTTGCAATGTACAGTTTTGAGATTTGTTTATTAGAAACGGAAAGTTTTAAATACATAGATTGTTGTATATTTAGCTTTTTTTCCCAAACATTCCACGATATTTCCTCTCGGCTTTACGCCGCTTCGTTGAACGAGGCATTCCTTCATCATCATCATCATCATTGTTATTTTTATTATTATTATTACAATTATTATTATTTTTTTGTTTTATTTTTACTATTATTAGTAGAAGTATTAGTATTAGTAGTAAGAGTAGTAGTAATGTTGTGATAGTAGTATTTTGATAAAATGTTTCTTCAAACGAAAGAGTACTATTGGTTTATATTCTAAGTATTGCGCATCAAATTCTCAACAGGCAGACCGAACTTACGGCGGTTTGAAGTTAGGCAATTTTAAGAGAAAATGATGCCTATTTTGTCCCATTTCAGCAGGCACCTTTTGGAAAATCCAGCTAGATATACTAATAGTAAAACATTTTAATGTTAAAAACACACAAGCGTTTTTGACATAAAGTCATCTTCATGTAGTTTTCGCATCATGTTTTATCATTATTGCAATAGTGCAATAAAAGCGCTATGATAACGCCCATTTTAACAGTCAACTACATTGTTTTACATGTATCTAAATTCTTGAAAAGTCGGTACATTTCTGAAAATGCTTCCCTCTGTATCAAAGGGCGTTTTCAGCCCACGCTTTTGAAAAGCAAAATCCCGCCCGTGTAAAGGTTTATCCCCACCCCCAGGGTATAACCCTACCGCAGGAAAATAGGATAGAAAGCCCAAATTCGTAAAAGAGTTCTTTGGATTGTTGGTGGACTACATTCATTTTACGGGAACGACAGTTTTTGCACTAAGCCTAAACGCTCTAATTTTTTTCAGGACCTCAGCCCCAAATGTTCTTAAAAGATGTTTTAGCATTTTTTGGAAACTTTTGTGTTTAGGTGTATACAATCAACATCTCCCTCAGTTCATGTACGTAATCAAAGGGATTGCTATGTGCTTGTTTACCAAATCATGATCAAGCGTAAAATTGCGCTGCTCTCACACGATATTTGGTGCCGGTTCCCTGTTAAGTTTTTAAAATTTATAGAAACGCACTTTCCTTTTTTTGTCACAACTTGAGGTATTTCTTAAACATGTTCCTAAATTTTGGCTTTTTTGACCCTCAACGTTTCCAGTTATAAAAAATGTCCTTATAAAATCGTGTATTGTATTACTTTTTTATAACAAACTTGCCATGATGATTCTTTTGCTTGATTCCTCTCAGAAAGTTTTGTAAGAACAGCTGTTGTACACCGTCGTAGCAACACTTTTGTCTATCAGTTTTGAGTTTCCCTTCGAGTAGCCTGCAAAGCAGTACTAGTCGCCTAGTTTCCTTCGCAGCGGCCCCTCGGAAGTCCCGCTACCCTAGGATAGTGTCATGTTTAGCTTACCCATGACACTGAGCATGCAGTATGTTTCAATCTAACACGGAGGGGGTTTTTATTATTTTTATAACAAATGTTTTGCAATATTTTATTCATTGAATACGGCTAGTTGTCATTTCGTTGAAATACTAAAGGAGTGCTTGTTTTCAATGTTCATTAATATACAGAAAACTGAACTATGGTAAGATGCCTATTGTGCCTTTTTTAAAAAGGGGATCGGAGTTTAAAGTCAGTTAAAGTCAATAATAGTGAAGTGCGAGGAAATATGTGCGGTTTTATGCTTGTCTTGTGCTGGGAAAGTTCTCCAAGCGGCCTGAAACTTTAATAGGGATTTTCATAAAACCAGAGTGGCTGAAAACAAAAAAAATTAAAAGCCAAAATCTGCTTTTAAAAGACATAAATCCGATGGAATAAGGAAGTAACACTCACTCTCGCTCTATTCCATCTGACCAGCATAATATTAATTCTCAAGAAACATTTCCCAAACCTGCCCAAATAATGTGTGCAAACATGCTCAATCTAACATATCATGAATGATTGATGATATAATAGCTGGTATAGTCCAAATCACTGAAAATCTATCAAGTTCTTCAGGTCTTGCCACTTGCAGACTGTCCCTTCTCTGTTCTTACACTAATCTTGTCACTCAGTCCTTCAGCCAGACCATCGAATTTCTCAATTTCTTTCTTCATTTTCCCAAGATATGCTTTATTATCCAACAATATATTTGTCAATTTATCCAACTTCCTGTCTTGCTCAAGATTTTTAATCTTGTTCTCTTGCACGCTTGCTGAAAGCAGACTAACGTTGCTCTCAATTACAATTAGTCTTTGTTTCAGTTCTTTCTGACTTGTGGAGTTGCTTTTGAGACTGTCATTGAATTTTTTTGTCGGGAAAAACGTAGGTGTGACCTTTGTGTACGGCGGAGTCCATACTCCCTCGCGCAATCTCTTGTGATGGTGATAAATTAAATCAAAAGCCGGCTTCAGTTCAGTTTCATATTCCTCCACTTGTGTTATCAACTGTTTGGCA
>JAOBYE010194215.1:0-17573 GCA_025403585.1 Parazoanthus swiftii
TCCTACCCTCTCCCATCTCCACATCCTTCCAAAGGTAAGCTCGGCATACACTAAAGTTAGTTAATTGCTAGACCGATCATGTTAAAAATGAAAACAGATTGAGAACAAAAATGCCAAACCGACAAGTATCGGACAATTAAAGCAAGTGTTACAAATACCTTGCAGTAGATCCAAGTGCGGACTGCAACTTTGACAAAGACATGTGTGGTTACGAGTCCAATCTGACATACGGAGATCTTCTATGGCAACGAACAATTGGTGAAATAGAAGGCAAACCCCCTTCTAAAGATCAAGGTATCTATATTAAGTTATTTTATCACCTATGTAACCGCGATTCGGTACAGGCTAGTCAGCTCGTTCACTAGCCGCCTTTGTACCAGATGAACGTGACTTTTATAGGGTGATCTGTTGTTAAGGCCCCCGAAAACCCAATGAACACACTTCGTCAGTTTTGTCCATTTTTCTGACGTCATGGCTGACGTCATATACACAAATATAAGAGAAAATGGGTCTCTTTCATAGCATGGAATAAGAACAAAAGTTATGTCGATCGGACATTTCTACGCGATTTTGATTTGGTTCCATGCTGGATACTAAGGCTTTAACTGACTCATGTGTTAATTTCTCGTAACTTGTAGCCTAAAACGAAAAAATGTTGTCATGTTCTGGTTTCCTCTTGAATTATTGGTGTTGATATGATTAGCTGTTTATTAGCTAGTTCTTTTGAGTGAAAGTGCAAAATGTTCCAATTCGTCCAATCATAGAGTGCACGTACACTAGATTTCTCAGCAAACTGAGGTTAGAGGTGGCATGTAATGGAAGAAAAGAAAGATCGTAGCAACGTTTGGTTTACAAGGCCCTTAAAATATATAACTATCAATAACTGATTTATCCAATCACGATAATGTTTCTAAACAGCATAGCTTGGGTAATCCTAGGGGTGGGCTAGAAAATTGAGCCAATCAAGTGTGCTAAATGTGCGGTTAAACCCTTCCTTCACATGTGAAAGCCAAAAACTCGGACCGCATTGTCATCTTTCGCTTGTTATCCATCATCATATTCATTTCAGTAGAACTGAACAGTCTTTGAAAGCCGGAAAATTGGACCCCGTCTTCATCTTTTACTTGTTATCCATCCTCATATTCATTTCAGCTAGAACTGAACAGTCTTTGAAAGCCGGAAAATTGGACCCCATTGTCATCTTTCACTTGTTATCCATCCTCATATTCATTTAAAGACTGAACAGTCTTTAAATGGTAACGGTTGTAATGGTTAAGGTATGGTATTGGTAGTGAAACGGAAAAAGTAACGGTAATGAAAATGGTTCGGTAATGATAATTGTAATAATGTAATGGTACGCAAGACTAATTGGAACGGCAATTTTGGGTAATGACACGGTAATGGCAATGGTGCAGTAATAGTACGGTAATATGGTAATGGTAGGAAGTGGTTTTGGTAAAGGTAATGATACTGCTAGTAAGTTGCAATGGTTATTGTAATTGTTTGTCAATGATAAAGGTACGGTAAGTGTGCGGAAATGGTAATAAGTATGGCGATGGTAATAGTAATGATAATTGTAATGGTAACGGCAATGGCATTTTATGGTATAATCATCAAGCAGATTGCAGAGATATTTGATGTCATGCAGATATTGTCGCATAATATTTGCGTTCATTTCGTTGTGCTTTTGAGTTTGATTGGAAAGAAACAGTGCTATCAATGCAAGTTTCACCTTTTCAAAAATGCTTTTTTTTAAACCCACAAGTATAGTTTCGTTAAGGAAAGCCGTCGAATGTTGAAAATATCTTCTGATTTTCAGAACGCTCACAGTGCGTAGAAAGCCACCCCTTTTAAAAAAAGCCGAGGAACACTTTATAAAAATTTGAGCACCCTGTGTTAAAAGAACTCCTCCAACTAAGGTTAAACAATGGAACTTTCAACTGTCATGATAACAATTGCAGCTTCAATTCGGTTTCGACACTTGCTCAGTTTGATTAACATCTGAATATTTGGCTGTCTGCGTTCAGATCCATTTGCCACGAAAGTGTGACATTGGTACAAATAGTTATTTTGTAACCAGGCAGCTGCTGTATATTCGGAGTAAGTGTAATGGTTGTGAATTGTAATGGTAATGGTAATGGTAATAATAATAGTAACAGTAATACTAAAATAGTAATAGTACGGTAACGATAATTAATGTTTAATTTTGCGGTGATGATACGGTAAATGGTAATGTGCGGAAAGGTACATATAGTGCTCAGAAGAAATTACTTGAGATTTATGTATAGCTCTTCAACTTACCACATTTGTATCATCATATTTACTTATGAGTGTTGCCTTCCTTTTTATTTCTCCATTTTGTTTAGGACACTACATGTATTTAACGACAGGAAGACTTGGGTCTGGTGCAAAAGGACAGTTAAAAAGCCCGTCAACTATTTTCGGGAAGACGTGCCTGACGTTCTCGTACTTCATGGGCACAATAAGAGGAACGCTTAGAGTTTATGTGTTTACACTACATTCGTATCCTAAAAAGGTCTGGAGTCTTGAGTTTGTGAGCGACCAAAAGCCAAAGTGGAAAAAGGCAAAAGTCCTTCTACCATCGAAAGATTCCACATTGCCGTCTCATGTGAGTATAACTGCCAACAAGCAGCCGAGCCAAGAGGCGAGGCTGCGAGGCGGCAGCACTATACAGCCGTGTGTTTGAGCTACAGGGAAAAAAAATCTCGATTTCCGCGTAACTTAAGGTAAACTTTGTGCGTAGCAATAGCGAATCGGTGTTGGCCAATCATAGTGCGGTATTTACTAACATTGTAAGCCAATAAGGTCGTCTCTTATTTGGCAAATCTGTGTCGGCCAATCAGATCACGTTTAATAAGTGCGTTGCAGTAGTCTAGTCCACGTGCTGTTAGCTCGTTGCAGTTGCTTCAGTCTTGTGTTCGTGCGGGTGAGAGATGCTTCGTTTAGCTGGATATTGCTCATTGGCACTTAGCGATGGCTGCTTCTAGTTAGTAGAAGAAGAAAACTTCGGTTGCAAATTTTTCTTGCAACCCATATAACATGCTTTAACGGGTTCAGCCCTTAAAAAGAGTTCTTATGGCTTTTATCATATTAAGAGCTGTTTAATATTGTTATTAGTAATACTCTTATTATCATTGTTCCATGGCACATTCCCGTATCATTATAAATACCATTGTCATTTCTATTAAAGTTGATCACCGACAAGTCGAAAGGCTTCTAGGGTTAATAATCGCCATACGCTAAATTTCATCTTGTAGCTATAGGTCATAAGACGCTATAACCGCTTTGGCGCGATTTCAAAGTATTGTCTTACAATTTGTTCTCGCTTCAATCAGAAGTCATGGCAATAAAGATGGATGTTTCTATTTTATCTTGAAGTTCAAAGAGTTTTGTTGTTGATGTTGTTGTATTGAACACAGACTGCGGTTTTCAAACCTGACTTAAAGCTTGTTCTATTTGAATCGCAGGTGATTTTTGAAGGTGAGGTTGGCATCGGCGCGATAAACCATATCGCTGTTGACGACATAAAAATTAACAATGTCATCAAAGATTGTGAGACCTTGCCAGACAAAGCAAAGCCACCTGCACTTGAAAGTTCCAAATGTAAGAAGCTCTGTTGTTGGAGTTCTACTCAGTAGATAGAAATGGCGGTTAAAGCAACTGTCATATGCATTACGTTTCACTGATTTCTGTTTCTTCACAGGAAGAGTTTATATTGATCAGTTAATGTTGCTCGTATGTTTAAAGCTTTGTTCAAATGTCTTTTCTAAAAGTTAGTTAAGGTAAACCTGTATTTGCGCTACTTTTAAAATTATCTCCATTGATAACACCAGACTGGACTTTGAAATAAAACGAACTTTGTAGTTATAAATTAATGCTTTTCAAGTTTTTGAAGCTACATTAGACACCTTCAGTCCTTCTAGCTATATTTAAGACATTTAATATGATTCATCCTTCCACAACAGTTAGAGTGACCAATCTTATGCTCATGTCATTTGTACACCGAATTTTACTCAGCCAGAAGCCGTAGAATAAAAAAAAATTGAAACATCGGTTTATAACTAGGTGGGTTAAACACCCTGCTTCAATGCTGTGTTCCACAGGAGACGACCAATCAGCGCGTTATTGGTTTTTAACCCTTAAGCGGTCAAAGTCCATACAGTTATCTCTCAAGTTCTATATAATTGACATTCTTATGTGGTTCTTTTTGTAGCTGATCTGTGTAAACAAAAGACAGTCAAGGGAAAGTGCTGTTCATTTCCTTTTATGAAGGATGGAATCAATTACACCTCCTGTGCAAAACTTGACAGTAAAAGCGAACCCTGGTGTGCCATTGGAGAAAACAGAAATGTCACTGGACGAAAAAATATTACAAGCAAAGGAGAAGTATGGGATGAATGTAACAGTAAGTGTATGGACTTATTTTTTTCTCTTTTTAAAATTTTTTAATCATAGTTTACAAGATAAAACGATAAAAAACACAACTACTGTACATATAAAACGTAAGTACGGTACAAATGTATGTTATCGTATCAGAAAACAATTTTATTTTAAAAATCCAAACACAATAATGCATCGTTTATAATTGACAAGTTTTTCTCCATGTATTTTCAATAATGCTCCAACGTTTTGTTTTCATTGCTATCTGTTATTCTGTTGCTTATGTGTTTCGTAGCTTAAATTTAAGCGACTCAAGTTTTGGAATGATAGCGTGGAGTTTGCAAGTGCAAAAGTAATAAGCTTCCCAAGAAGCAGTGTATGATTCAACGGTGTTCGAATAAGCAAAACATCTCAATTTTAATCTTTTTGAAGTAAAAGAAAGGGAGAAGTACAAAAAAGCAACAAAGAGAAGAAATGGGGAGAGGTCGAGGGGAGAAAGCACTTGGTGCAAAATCTCTATGTTCCTCTCAAAAATTATAATTTGTGTCCGTTTCGTTCTAACGTCTAGCACAACCGACTGACTGCATGCGTTCTTATTGCACTCCACTACGTCAGGCGTCTTATCAGGGATCAGTAGTATGTTGTGACACTAAGATGCTTCCTTTCTTTCGCATGAGCAACTGGTGTTGTGACAACTTCCTCCTTCTTAGTCAAACAAAGTATAGCATCTGTCATGCACTGATGGAAAAAGAAATCGAAATCGTACGATCCACCAAAAACTTCTGCGTATTATGTGATTCCAATTCAATACTCTGTTGTCAGCCACAAAACAAACAAAATGCATCTTTTCAACAAATTTTATGCCAAATCATTTCACTTGCTTTTTAACTCTCAGAAGGCAAATTTCTTCTATTACATAAACTAGACAGCCCTAAATGTTTTACTAAATCGTTCCAGAAAGCAGCAAGCCATTTGCAACTTTAGAGCAGCAATTTACTTTCCACGGCAACAATGATGACACAACATACCCGCCAATTTTTGGATTGTTCGAACTGTTTAATGAAATCATTGCTAAAAAAACGCGTGCTTGTAAACAAAATAGGAAGATTTTCAAGAAGAAGATAGAAAAACGAGTTTATAGTAAATCTTGTCCAAACAATACTAACTTCATTTCTTGCTTCAAACTTGAGTTTGCATATTATTTTAGCTTTGCATAAAAATTAATTAGAAATGAGGTCAAAATTGCCAGCAACTTTAATTCGAATTCAGGCACTGCAAGTTTCATTATATAATTTGTATTTCCTTTAAGCTTCAGGTTAAAAAATTAAGAAAACCATTGGCCGTTCGAAAAGTAAATAAAGGATCGCTTAATAAATGCGGTATTTTTAAAACGAGAAACGAAGTGAGACTGGAGACAAACTAACATTATTACGTAGAACTTGAGCCTTTTAAGTCTGATTCGAACGTTCTCAGTGAGACTCCGACGCAGACGCCCTTTTTTTGGCGTCCGTGTAGCCAAGGAAAATGTATGTTCGTGTCCCGACACAAATTAAGGTACTGACTTGGCTTAAATTTAAGTGGTGTTTTAGAGTTTTGAACCAACTCAAAACGTTCTTAAAGTATTGTGTCGTAGTGTAAACTATCACACGAGGCAGACAGGCTTTTCTTGGAAATAGAATTGGTACCAAGCTGCAAGACTCAACCTCACGTACCCAACCGTCTTTCCGTGAAAACGCGGGTTTATCCCTGAACAGAGGCACAGTACCGAGCCTATTCTTGGATTAGTTGTCCATGAATCTTTAAGCAATAGACATTACATTAATTATAATTATTTTATTCTTTCATTCCGGCTTAGATTGCACTGAGAAGACGATACATGGAAACTGTTGTTTCTATGCTTGTAAGGAAGATCTTGATAGGCGATGGTGTTACACTGATATGGAGCGCCAAATTAATAAAAGTTGTCGAGGTAAGGGAAGTGGAGATGGGTGTATTTTGCATATTTGTACAAAAGGGGTATCTGTTTGGCTAAGCTAGTATTAACGTCAACTACTATGAGGCAGATACTTTGTGCCTTTTCATTGGTTCTTGAGTGTATCCTCCGTAATGACCTACGAGCGTTCATAACCGGATGTGGGAAGTGAAGAACTTCTGATTGCACGGTGTTATTATCGTTTTGGAAAAAGTGCCATATAACAATTTATAAATACCTCTTATTAGCCTCGTTTGCTCGGTCCGTACGGCAGGATATGGACCGAGTTTTCCCTTCCTTTTATGGCCCAAGCGCGAAGCTCGCGGGCCATGAAAGCAAGGAAGGAAAAAACGAGGGTCCCTAACTTGCTGTACGGACCGAGCAAATGAGGCTAATAAGATGTTTATTATATGGCTTTGTTGGTTATTTGAAGCAAGTGAGGCTGTAAGTGACAGCCACTCCAGAACTAGAGGTTCGTACAGCTACGTACGGACCTAAAAGTGACCAATCACAACACGCGAAATCATTCAGCCATATAATAATAACTAATCTCGAACGTCCGGTCTGTATGGAACATATCAAACGTCGGCCTTGACGCATTGACACATACAGCAAGGCCTCAGTTTTATATTTCCCGTTCAGACCTGTTATAAGTAGTTAAAATTGCTGATAAATGCAGTAACCGACTTATAAAAGTTCGCATACTCAATGGAACACGTCGGGTTTGTTTTGTTTACCACTTGCTCAATCAGTCTTTGGTCGCTATATTTTTTTTCTACCGAAGGAACCTCCTCCTTTGTGAGGTTGCTAAACCTGAATAACTTAAATAAAAACGTTTACTGTATGATCAAAAATGGAGTCTGACCCATCTGTACGGTAACCTGAATTTTTCTCTTTACAGTGCATTCAAACTGAATAAACAAATTGGATAGTTGATTGTTGATGTCGTTCTTACATCTCTTTATTGATAACTTGATAACGTGTACTGCTTTTTCTAACTCGGAATGTTCTTCAATAAGTACTTGTAGCTTTTTGGTTCCAGTTTCTGCATATATCTTTAACTTGTACGATAGTTCTGGCTGCCAGGAACAAAAATTGATAATCCGGCTGTCCTTCCCAAGTGGAAGAATCTCAAACACAACTCCCTTCCCAAACAGAAGATTTGACTAACTAACTTCCCAAACGGAAGGTTCAACTGACTGACTACTGGTAAATTGTTAATTATTATATACAGTCGCTTTGTCCCTAAGGACTTCAAAAATGTATACTGAATAGATTAAATATTCAAGTCCCAAACAAGTCTCGAATAATTTCAGTAATACAAATCTGGCTGGATTTTGAAAAAGGTAACTCTTTTGAAATGGGACAAAATAAGCCTCATTTTCTCTTAAAATCGCCTTACTTCAAATCGCCGTAAGTTCGGTCTGCCTGCTTTCATTTGATGCGCTTTTTTTCAAAAGACAGGGAATTCAAGATCTTTCATTTGAGTGATATGGTTTTTCTTCATCGATTTTATATCACAATTTTTTGAAACGTTGCACTGTAGCGCGATTTGAAGAGCCTTTTCCGGTCAACCTCGGGTTTTGTCGAAAACACGCGACGTTTCCGGTCTAAATCGTTTAGCAGACACGTTAGCGGCTCTCTGGACTTCGCTTTCTATGAAAATGTCCAGGATTTTTAGGATATTCGAAGATTTACGAGTTTTACAAGAGCTTAAAAAGAGGTCAGTTGGGGAAGGGTCGGGCCGTGATCCCTGTATAATCTTGTTGCGGTCATTAGGCACCTTTTCAAAAATCAGCCAGAAATACAATTGGGCGAATTGTAGTTACATTAATCAAAACACAAAGGTCCGAAAAATCAAGTTTGTTGGCTTGATGTCAAAAGAATAACCTATCCCACAACTGTGCAGGGTAGATTGGAGATCTGGTCTGTTTCGCAATCTTATAGCTTACGAACTGCAGAGCAGAGAAAACCAACAATGTGTTTTTTTTTAAGACTTTGAGATGATTCAGCTTGGGCGAAAAGATACGAAAAACCCTATTTGAAATCTCTTAAGAATTCGTTTCAGAAAGAAAAGTAGACAAATCCCTTACTAACATAAGAGATCTGGTCTTTTTCGCAATCTTACGAGTACTGTACATATAGCAGGAGAAATCAGCGCTGTGATTCTTTGCTTGATTTTAATACTTTATAGAAGTGATTCAATCCGCACGAAATATCTGATTAGCCATAAATGGTATCTAATAACGATCCGTTTCAGAAATAAGACTTGAAGGACCCCCCACCTCCACGTCTGGACGTGTCCAAGTGTACCACAAAGGTCGGTGGGGCACGGTCTGCGCGGTTCCGAATTGGGGCATCCACGAGGCTCAAGTGGTCTGCAGGGAACTGGGATTCGAGAATGCAACGCATGAACTAATTCCGAAAAACAACATAAAAGAGGTTGAAAATAGGGCAGTGGTGTGGCTCCAAGAGGTAGACTGCACTGGAAATGAGCCAAAGTTGAGTCTGTGTTTGCATAGAGGTTGGGGCATTTCAAACTGCCCTCCAGACAAACTGGCTGGAGTCGTTTGCAAAGGTCAGTAAACTTACATTTTGGCTGTGACGGGAAGAAAGTCTTTTTCTACTACTACAACAACAACAACAACAACAATTTTTATTTGTACCGTTTTGTACAAAAAATAATAATATATCAAATTATACGTGTATATATAGTGACTGGGCACCCGAAATAACTATGGGAGCTAATGTAGTCGGGTGCCCATTTTATAAAGAATTAATATGTGAAACAAATCAGAGAGAAATGGAGGGAAAACAAAAATACTGACAATCTATTAAATAAACTAGTACACTTACATACACACAACTATAATATATATCAAAGTGAGGTTAGACTGAAATATATTTACTGAGAAGTTGAGCTTTGAGTTCCCGTTTGAAACAACGAAAACTCAAAGACTTTAGAGGCTCTACAATTCCATTCCAAACTTTCGAACCAAAAAATCTAATATTGAATCTTCCATAATTTGTTGTAATTAGCAAATAAATAACGTCATGAAGTAATTGGAAGACCTGTTCATAATGTTAAGAGTTTAAGCCAGTTGATTTGCGCATCAGTATAATCAGAGGTTGTCGAGGATGCTTAAATCGCACACACAAAAAAGTAGTTAACATGTTACACTACCATTGAATTATATATTTATGGTGATATAGTTATAATAGCGTCCGCTGAAGTACTATAGATTTGGTCTTTAGATAAAAAAAACTATCATCACTGACAATTGATAAAGTTCATAGTTTTCGAAAATATTCATTGTGATTACTGAAAAACAGTTTGGAAGAGAACCTGCCTGCCTTCGCAGACTCTGTTTTGTTTGTTAACTAGAATAACATCAGTATTTTTTGTCATTGTTGCTTATCTATAAATGACCGACTATTTTATTTCTTTTTTTCTGAGGGGAGGGGGGAAGGGGGCATAATTTTCAGGCAAAGATTTTTTCTCGGCCACATTTTGGTTGCTGTTTCTTCTCCTTTTTCATTAGGTTTTCTTTGAAATGCTGCAAGTTTTGAGGCGTGGCGTCCAAACATTTTTCCAATCTTGTTTGAGCAGTAACCCACTGTGCTAACAAGGACTAAGTTTAAGCTCGAGAGATATGAGATATGAACGCCTTATACCCCATCTTTGCCTCTTTGTTGTATTCATCAAATATAACATATTACAACTGATGGTGCTGTCTATCAGTCAACCGTAATCAATATCTTCTTATTTCGGTCAACGAATCTAGAGCCAACACCAACTTCGAGACCAACGCCACCACCCACAATCAAGGCTGTTGTCACTAACGCTACAGAAAAGACAACTGTTGGCACAATAGGTACTACTTCTGGTAAGTGCTCAGTTGCATTTTTTTTGTTCAGAAGTGTGCGAGGTTAGCGCAGTTAGTAAGAAATATCAACCAAAAGGTCTAGAGTTCGTTGTCGGGCCTGGTTGAAGGTTGATCTTTGTGGGACTTTCTGTCACTACACCGTCCGAGGACATTGCGTTAGTCTCTTGAGGCTCTGTCGGGGGACTAAGGACAATCCGTGCATTTCTTGAGAAGGGCGTAGGGGAATCTCGGGATTGTGGTTTTTCACTTATCAACAGCTAAATAACCCTCTTATAGAGAGGGAGGTGGATAAGAAAACAAATTAGAGGTAATTATCAATTAGCCAATTAATTAATTAATCAGTCGATCAGTCAAACATTCAGTTAGTTAAACAGCAAACCAATCAAATCAATCAATTCCTTATGAAAACACGAACTGTACAATGTAAATGCAGTTTCATGGCCATTCATTTTTTGTTTTTAATCAAGCAATCAACCAATTATTCAATCAGTCAGTGAGTAGTTAGTCAATCAATCATTAAAATCAATATCTTGATTAATCAACCAACCAATTAAACGTCAAACCAACCAATCATTTTTTCTTAGCAAAGGATAAGAGGAGACTGGACATAGTTAAGAAACATTTTGAGTGTCTGAACAAAAGACTTCCCTGACACGTCACTCTGGAACAGGTTGCCATGGAAACACATTGCATAAAATTGTTGTTAATAAATTTTAAGAAAAGCCAAAGGGCTTTAAAGTGCTACCTTTAACAGTTCGTTTTTTTAGAGAGGTTTGAATCTGACACGAGCACTTTCCGCCCCATTTCCCGTTTAGGATAGGTTAAAATCATGCAAGACTGAATTAGTTTCAGATGACCAGATCTTGAGCAAACTAGAAAATATCTGGGAAACGATCACAATCCTTAGGATAACCTATAAAAACTAACTTTCAGGTATTGCGGGGTTTTTTTTGTCTTGCCATATTCCGGTTTTATAGCTGTTACTTTTCTGACTGTAAAATCTCTATGAATGATAACTTGTAAGAAACTGCAAAGTCTGTGTTCAGCCACCTAAATTACACCTACTTTATAAAAAAAAATGAGGCTGAGATTTGCCCAAAATTTAAGGAAATGTTAAGAACAAACCTGAAGTTTGAGGAGGAGAACTTTTTTCCGAATACAGCACACATTCATGAAAATAATTCAACTAGTTAAATGTACGTTTATTGCAATGACTTTGTATAGCAAATGGCAAATGCTGCAGGGAATATATCTTTAGATGAACAATGTCAGATCTGACAGAGCTAAAGTATTTGGTGCACTTGCTAATTTCTACTGAAAACCCAAAATATTTCAGAAAAATCGTCTCGGCCCCAAAATAAAGGTTCTTATAAAAAAAAGAGTGTAACATCGAATTGGTCAACTTAGGTACTTGGCGAAGTTCATTGATACAAGATACAAAGAACTGAGTGCCTAACAAGGAAAACTCTTAGCGTAAACTTAGATTTCTAACAAACTGGTTCATA
Source organism: Parazoanthus swiftii (assembly GCA_025403585.1). Lineage (NCBI taxonomy): Eukaryota > Metazoa > Cnidaria > Anthozoa > Zoantharia > Parazoanthidae > Parazoanthus > Parazoanthus swiftii. The sequence continues at coordinate 11,766 of JAOBYE010194215.1, forward strand.
AACACAGCAAGTCAACTGCCGCGGACCCGCGTGTAACTAATGTATTTTCAATTAGAAAATTGTGTCAAAATAATAGTTGAGAGTTAAACACTTGCATAACAGGTCTGCTGAATTCGTTTTGCTGCTGTGATTTAACTCCAATTCTTGTTTTCAGTAACTACAGATAATTCGTTGGAGGTCAGGTTTGAAGAATGCAACAAAGAGGTAAATGTTACAATAAGCTTTGCATTTCCAAGAGTTATAAATTTAGTGATAGCTTCGACGGATACTGCAAATGATTGATTGATACGAACTGAGGACGTCAACAGCAGTTGTTGGTTTTCTAAGGAGAAGATTTATGCACAATATCTTATTTGTTTATTTTAATTGACCACAACAAATTGTTCCTCAACTAAGGTGGTGTTTTCATGACACCGGTACGACGCACACTTTTCATTCCACGTTTAATTATATAGTCGTTCTCAGTTCTGGAATGAAAGTGCGGTAAAAACATCGGTGGATCGAAAACTTGAGTCAGCTGATCAGCCCAGCCAATCCCCTTACCTAGTTCCATTCTGGAATGAGCTCGTGATACTTGTGGATCGTGCGGCGAAATTTCATTCCGGAACGAACATTTCGATCCGGTGCGACTACCGGGATGAGCTCATTCCGGAATGAATCGTGCCGAAATGAGATTTTAGAAGGTATCATGTAAACAAATATTGAACCGGGATGAAGTCGTACCGGAATGAAACTCGACCCTGTATCATGTAAACACCACCTAACTACGGTATGCATATTGATAACTACGTACGGCTGAAGCCTCGAACGGTTAAGGTTTACCCGACCTAAAATCTAAAGCTTTGAAGCAATCAAATGAAAGTTTCAATACCTGTGGTTCGATCATGAACACATATTTTGACGTTAATTAGAAGAAGACATCGCTTATAATTTATGCAAAATTAATTATGCAAATTGCAGTTTGATTCTGAAAACGAAATTTTTATGACAAAATTTGTTCTTATTTCTGCTTTTCCATTTTGTTTTTAATATATTTTCCTATTTGAGGCTGTAAATTAAATATTTAATTCTAAACTCGAGCAAATTTGCTGCAATTTTCACAAAAATAAAATTTTCAAAAAATCCAAGATGGCGGCCAAAATGGCGGACATGCTGTGAAATAACCGTTGTCATAGCAACAGTTCTTAATTAAAACTTGATTGTTGTCATGCAAAGTAATAAGCTAACTCAAAGCTACTTACGTGCCAAAGCTCAATCTTTTATGTTTAACCATTTGCAAAATCATGGGGGGGGGGGTCCGGTTAATGTTTCACGCTTGCAGGTGTGCACGCGCTGGAGCACTCAACTCTATCTGAAGTAGTAGTAGAAGTAGTAGTAGTAGTAGTAGTAGTAGTAGTAGTAGTAGCAGCAGTAACAGTAACAGTAACAGTAGCAGTAGCAGTAGCAGTAGCAGTAGCAGTAGCAGTAGCAGTAGCATAAGCAGCAGTAGAAGTGGTAGTCGGTAGTAGTAAATGATTATACAACGGCGGGATAAAAAAAATTGAGCTGCTTTCCGCGTCTTTAAAAATTGTTTAATTAGATGTTCAAATTCCTCTTCGAGTCTCCCCCGAAGATTTTGTTATCTGGTTAACAATTCTTGTTAACGAGCAACCAAATTCGAAACCCGTAAGCCAGTAGTAGGTAATGTATGATCATGAGTTCAATTAAAGTTTCATCTGGTATTACAGGATTTTAAGAATGAAGTTGAGGAGAACATCACTGATATACTGTACCGTTATTGCAAAAAACCCGAGCACAACTGTAAGGCAGAGTAAGTACTTGACAACAAAATGAAATGTGGGCCACAGGGGGGAGATTGAGGACAAACAATTCGTGAAGACGGGCGAGGAAGAAGGGAACAGAGTCATCGACTTCGAAACGTTATCTTTCTTTTCCCTCGGCCTAGATAACAAATAACGTGCGCTCTGATTGGTTAATAAATGACAAAAGTAGCATTAGTATCAGAGGCGAGAAACACTTTTCAAATATTATTTTATAAAGTACTTATTACATATAACACGGCTGACTATGATCTAAACACTCAGAAAGTTGTAGAGAGCTCGAAAAGCAAAAGAAGCACTGGGCTTTACCTTGTGTGTCTCGTAAACGTAGTTCTCTCGTGCTCTACAACGCCTGTCGTGTTAAATTTAACAAATACAAAACCCTGTTTGGTATCGTGTAACGGGGGGCCACACTGTTTTTTTAAAAAACAGTTCTCAGTGCTCAGCCTCAATATTCTTAATTTGAGGGCATTTCCAGCTTCAAAATGTTCTTGTTTTGTTCATATTTGTGGCATTTGCCATTGACGTCTCGCTATGTAAAAATTGCCATGAGCGTAGTAGTCCTTTTGTTAAGCTCTATATAGGCCAGTAAAAAATATATATTAGTTTCCCGTCCGGAATCACCAAAAACTTGAAACGAGAGGTTCTTACTATTTGCTATTTTATCCGTTTTTGTTATTTTCCAAAACATAGGTTTACTTCCCCTTTGTTTCCAATAAAACAGTATAATTTAGCCTCAATTTCATCTCAAGAGTTTATACAGCTCTTAGAATTGTGAGCTTCCAATTTCCAATACTAGTGTCCTTTGCTGTTTGGAAGACTTACTTAAAATATATAGTAGTATATAGTTACTTCAGATCTTTATTGAGCGCAACACAGGTTTCTTTGCCAGGAAAAAGGCTTGCAAGAAACAAGTTCTTACTCAGTATTTTAAGAATTCAAAATAATGTTGCAATGTGCAAAATTTGATCAAAACGATCTCTCAGTGTGTATGTATTTCTCGGCCATTATTTTGGCTTGAAGCCTTTGTGATCTTCTGCTTCACCACCTTTCTTTGTTCACGGCATACGTCGGTGTTCCGCACACATTGATGGAATATTTGTCACATTTATTATCTACGCATCAAGTATCAAATTCGATTCACTGTTTGTATTTTGAGTTTATTTTACAGCAGAAACTGGTTTTACACCAAGGTATTTCACGTTTTGCTACAGGATCTTTAGATACAAATAGAAATAACAAATAATTTCACATTCTTCAAAAAGATCTTTAGATACAAATGGAAATAGTAAATAATAAAAAAAGGAGCGGACTGGCAAAAAGGAGGCGGGCGGGGACGGGAAACTAATAATTTTTGTACTTGGCCTTAAGCTTTGTTATCACGAGCGATGCAGCACATTCTTAGTTGAAAAGAAATTTGACGCAAGCATCAGGCTCAAGCGTAACTTGAGTTGCTTTTCTAGGCCTCATGAAATGTAACACAACACAAATGCAAGAAAAATATTAATCTTTGCACATGCGCTAATGCCTTATGGGTTGTTGTTTCATGCTTATGCGGATCAAGCCTGTTTTCATGGACGAAAACAATCTCTTGCGCTTGTAGTTGCGTCACTCTTGAAAACAATGCTTCACCCAGCTCTTGTTTTGGGACGGCGTGGCCCAGTTGCTAAGTGTTTGGGTCAATATTGGAACCCTAGCTCAAGCCCGGAGTTTAATTCATAATATCATAGGTGACATATTACTCCTTAATTTTGGCGCGAAATTTCAGCGTTAATTTATAATTTCACTTGTGAAATTACAGTGTGAAAAATCCACCGGCGGTTTTGAGCGTAATTTGTCACCCATGATATTAAAAGGTAACCAAATGGCAGACTCGTAAAATTAGAAAATAATTCCACTTGCGTTTGTCAAAATTCTAAGAATTTTGACAAACGCACGGGAAATTGTTTCCTAATTTCACTCGTCACCATATGATTACCCATACTTATTTTTCCATAGTTTATGAACTCAATGCAGTAGCTGGACTGGTAGTAGGAGGCTTAAGAAGCTTTAATATAACCACTCATTCATTCATTCATTCATTCATTCATTCATTCATTCATTCATTCATTCATTCATTCATTCAATCAATCAATCACTCAATCATTCATTCATTCAATCATTCATTCGTTCAGTCAGTCAGTCAGTCAGTCAGTCAGTCAGTAAGTCATTCACTCATTTCTTCCTTCTTTCCTTCCTTCCTTCCTTCCTTCCTTCCTTCCTTTTATCCTTCCTTCCTTCCTTCCTTCCTTTTTTCCTTCCTTCCTTCCTTTCTTCATTCATTCAATTATTCATTCATTCAATTATTCATTCGTTCAATTATTCATTCATTCATTTATTCATTCACTCAATTATTCGTTCATAAATCAATCATTCATATATTTGTATTTTTATTGATTGATTGATTGGTTGATTTACTTATTTACTAGTTTACTTATTTATTTATTCATTTATTTATTTATTTTATTTACTTATCTATTTAATATATTTACTTATCTATTTATCTTTATTTATTTGTTTATTTATTTCTCGGATATTATATTCAGCAACTTTTTACCATTTTATTGAATTCTAGAAAGGAGGAGAAAGAAAAAAAATCTTATAGCGTCTACATCAATGGCAAACCGCCAACAGTTCGTATTTCCGTGGCCGACGTCTCGAGGGACACTTTGGAGAAGAGTATCAGTGACGTGGACAAACTTGGAGGCTGCAAAATAATCAAACAATGGAACTGGATCAGGATGTTGGAATACGGTGGCGTAGCGCTCCTTGCTGTGCTGGGTATCATCTTGTATTGCCTGAAAAGGTGGGTAATAACAAAGTTAGAGAGGTTTTTCTGTCAAAGTACAGTATATTACAACTGAATTCAGCAGTTTGGGCACGATGTGAATAATAAATCTGCAGTGTCCAAGCTTGAGGATCACAAAGTCATTTTACAACAAGATCTACAAGAAACTATGAAGTTATGTCTAAAAATACGCAAAACGTACGGAAGAACCGGCGGTCTCACATTCAAATGTCTTTGTGAAGACATTTGACAGAAGTCTTTTACGAAACTAGCGAATTGATATACTTGTGTGCGATTCTGCCCATAACCTTTCCGTTCCTTGACTAACACAGTAGCTCGTAAAAAAGTGTTTCGTATAGTATGACTATTTGTTAACCACACACGTAAAAGAGTAGTTAAGCATGAATTTTCCTACACTGTTGTCATTGAATCTGCTGTCTTTTGTGCATCTTCAAACTCAATCAGATTTGCGAAATCGAGTTTATAGTTGCACTGAGTTACACATTTTACACAAAACTACACATTGTGCATAGAATTAAAATGTAGCTGCTTTGCTCTTAAGCAATATACATCCAGTATTGAATAGGATTGAGTGGGGTCCAGTTCAATTTCATAAACGATAACAAAATCGGAAGACCGCGAAGAGGGAGTCCGATTGTTTGTCATGAATATGATTACATGCAGAATTGGACGACACAAAGTCTTCTTGCCATTTTTATCATAAATATTACAATTTACGAGAAAAAGAGAGAAAATACGCAGAGCAAGAATTTGCAATTCCTTGTTGAAATTTAGTGACAGTGCACTATTCAGTCTTTGGAAAAGCTACTGTAAAGACTCCGGCATCGCCATGTCAATCTGCTTTGAGTAGAACTCACAGCTGATCAAAGAAACGAATTAATGGCAGGGGAAAACCCTCCATTTTGCTTGTTTCTGAAGGTGGGGTGTTGTTTTCATGGTGATTATTTACTTACTTGGTGAAGAAAATTATCTCTGCAGTGCCACGTTTCACCTTAAAGCTTCTGTGTTTTTAAGAAATTGAACTTCTGCAGCATTCCATAGAAAATACAACATTCTTGTTCCGTCCCGGGGGGGGGGGGGGGGGGGGGGGGGGGGGGGGGGGGGGGGGGGGGGGGGGGGGGGGGGGGGGGGGGGGGGGGG
>JAOBYE010194326.1:0-17568 GCA_025403585.1 Parazoanthus swiftii
GGGGGACAGCCAGCAGTTATTATTATGTTATTACTAGTGGTGGTGTCATTACCGTTGGGGGGGGACAGCCAGCAGTTGTTATTATGTTATTACTAGCGGTGGTGTCATTACCGTTCGGGGGGGGCTGCTAGCAGTAGCTGCAGGAAGTTACTGTAATCTCAGTCGAAGATAGAATTGTGTTTGAATTGTTTGTAGCATTTTTCAGTGTCTTTATTTCTTTGACAGGTTTTGTCGAACTCCTTTATGTATTAATCACTTATGTTTTTAAATTGCTGTTTTATTTTCACATGATTGCAGGGTTCAATCAAACACTTCTTCATTTTATACGATAATATACAGCAGTTAACTCTCCCAACATACTCAGTAAAAATATTCCAAAAAGCACAGTGTGACAACAAGTAGTTGACATGGATTGAAGGTTTGTGGTGCTTACAGTTTTGTTAAATAAACTATACGTGGATGATCAAGGTTGGCCATCATTGTCTCCGGCCAGCATACTCTAGTCGACAACTGGAGAATAGTTCCCTTTAAGTCCGTTGAGAGAAATGCCAACTATATATAATACTGCAGTCACTCCGTTAATATCTTGTTTCGCCATCTGACAAGCATTATCACTGCAGTTCTGTCTTTTCGCCCTTAAGATTTAACCGCTAACTTCTACCACTGCCAGTACGTTGTTACGGTGAATCAATGAAATAATCCATTGTCCTCGTCTCCAGCCGATTCTCATTCAAACAGTGGCGCCAGAAGTTGAGAAAACTCTGTTAATATGCAAAGAGTTAAAATGTTGGATCATTTTGTTGTGATTATATATAAGGGTTATAATTTACTAAATCTAAAATAAACAAAATATGTATGCATATGTCAAAAACAAGAATAACTATATAAATCACGTTAATAATGGAAATTAGAATGTCAATATTTAGTTAGTAGGAAGTACTATACGCTAATCTAAAAAGATTGCAAAGGTTGTTACTAGGAGTAGGATAGGAGGTGGTGATAACGTTTTTCTCGTTTTTTTTTTTCACGTTTTCTCAACATTTGGACCAACAAAGACAACTGACAACAAAAGACCAAATATCGATTTGGGACGTCACCATATCGTCATCCGTCCACCATTTTAGATTTTGTGTTGCGAATTGAAGTGACGTCATAGGTCTATCTTGCACTCTTGAACTCTTATACAAAAGTGGCGTATAATTCATAAATTTCAGGTTTTAAAATTAGATAAAATAGCAAGAAACGACAAATGTCGCTAGTGAGAACGTGGTTGTCAGGTATCATCCCGCCACACAAACAAAAGTTAGCCATATCAATTTTATTGCCAATGACTTTGAAGAAGAAAAATCGAACAAATTTTCCTGAATACAGTGTATATCCAAGAGTTGCAAACCCCCTCACCTCTGGCCTCCCCTCCCAGTATGATTAGGGTTAACAGAGGAAGGTATGAAATGTGTTTATTTGTTTTGACTGAGTATCCGATGAAAATTTGAGAAACTACGAGAGAAAACCCAGGTATGAACCATATCATTTCTTCAGTGTGGTCACGACGGGATTTTCTTTTGAAAGAAACACGATTTTTGAGTGATAATGTGCCGGAAAACTTTCTCTGATTAATTCTGCGATAAGCTGTTTTGTTTTTTTTAAATACAGCTATTTCAAAAAAGGTTGTCATAGTCAAAAGACGATACTGGAACCGAAAGGAACTTTGGGTACATTATATTTAGTAGTAACGTATATTGACAATGATGACAGTGATAATAATTGTATTATGATGAACCTACACTCTCACCGGCATTATGCAAACTCAATGCGAATAGCAACTAATTATATGTGCTCCTTGAACCCCCCGTAGTTTCCTTCGGTTCCAGTATCGACTGTTAGCTATGACCACTTTTTTTGAAATAGCTGTATACCAATACGTTGTCAATAAAAATAAAAAATAGTTAATGAATGTCACACATTTAAACCGTTTCAATGAGATATTCTAACGGCTTTTAAAAATACAAAATACAAAGTGAAAAGTAAAGAACACAAAGTTGTTCTTTTAAACAGCGCGACAGCTTTTCGGTTAAACAACAAGTATTTATAAATGAGCCACACTAGGCACATAGCAGCTGAGGCAAACAACAAGGCAAAGCCGTGAGAATAAATATGTTCTGAATTGCAAATCCGTGGTGGAAAACAGCTGTTGGTTCAAAATATTGCATGAGTCGGTAACATTTTTAGGCATTTTACAAAAAAAAATAAACAGGAATAGAAACTGAACAACTTTATACTTAAAACAGCTCTCTAAAAGTTAAACGAGCCCCCGGTTATAGCTTTTTTAATTTAGACAGTGTCTTGCTTTGAACTACAAATGTAAAAAAGGTCAGCACGCGCGGAAATGCAAATGACTTGAAACCATGTGTTTTACAAGCCTGATCAAATCTATAATTATATTCCCCCAAGTGAAGCATGTTTCAAATTCCGGAAAGAAAAATTTGATTATCAGTGAAAAGTGTCTGTAACTGCGCGAGTGATGGACGATGTTGCATCAAATGACTGTGGAACTGACCGTCAAAGGTGATTCGTCTATCTTTTGCAAGATCAGCATCAAATATTAGCTGCTGTATTTCATCTTTAGGGATTTTATCGTCCATACTGCTAATAATTTGCCTCAGCTCCTTGGATTCAATGAATCCCTTGTTATCCGAGTCAAACACACGCCACGCACTTTGAAGATCGCTTTCTGACTCAGGCTTTTTCTCGTTCTCCATCATTTGGACGAACTCGGGGAAGTTAATTGTTCCGTCTCCTGCAAACCAAAATCAAGAGTAACTGTAAGGAGACTAATGAGCGTTATACTGGCGCCATGGAGTCACACATCTACATGTATCGTTCCTACCAACGTACGGCGTTCCCCCTCCCCCGGCAATTTGTATTTTTGCGATATTTCTTGTAGATCTTTAAACAAAATACTACTTCTAACAAATGCAATGTATACATAAGGACATCTACACTCAAATCCCAAATAAAATATGGCTTAGAACTTCTCTGTGCGTGGCAATAGCTTGAGATCAGGATCTGCACCTTTTCCAGTGTTTTTAACTTGTCCAAGTAGTTATAGACAAAGTTTTATGAAATTTTTTTATCAACAAAATACAAAATTGTAATATCTTGTGGCCATCAGTTCTTTAAAAAATAACTACATTTAAAGGAGTAAAATTCGAAGGCTGAGGAGTTAAGAGTTTCCAGTTACCAATAATTTTTTAAAATAACAAGTTTTCACTACAAACGAAGCTTCGGTCCAATTTTATTTCACTCTCTAAATGGCCCCCAGAACTCAGAAAACATGGCTCGCTTACCGACTAAGCAGTTAGTACCAGATAAATGAGCTCTTGGCTTCAACCACATTGTCGCAAATTTTCAGCAAACTTTCCACACGATTACTGCTTTTCAGGTCAATTTATCAGTCGTGGCGATTTTATATACATGGGGTAGATCGACGACAATAACAATCCCCTTTTGGCAAATAAAACGATGTCACGGTCACAAATAGAACGTGATCACGTATTGTCCTGAGTTAGAGGCTAAGCAAATATGACGTCATGGCCACCGAACTGGCATGACAGGTGTACTTCATGTTGCTATGACAACCATCAAAAATTATTGCTCTGATCTTATGTGAACATCACGAACACATTCCAAACCCTCCCAGGATTCTATGCCAAAATATAACATGTAACTGAATGCCTGACAAATATTCAGTTCACAAATTATTGTTTTCAACTTTTTGGTTACTCAATTGTATATATTATTCCATACGGCAGTTTGGGGGAACTTTAAACGGTATAAATATTGATATAATTGTTCCATCTCTTTTGATATTTGGCTACAATTTAAACGCAACTGAAAAGCCGTTTGATATTACGAGTTTATAGAAGTACTCAGTGTCAAATATGACAGATAAGATTTGAACAAATTTTTAAATATTAGAAAACTAGAAAACAAAAATGATTTGATCTGTAATCAACGGGATTTCAATATTTTTATATTTTGGATAAGATGATGAATGTTGTCAAAAACCTAAGTAAACTTTAACGGTGTTCGCAAATATGACATTAAATGTTCTTGTTATAAATTGCAGCTAAGTGTCACGCGGATACAAAACAACGCACACTGAAAAGTGTTTCACTTTCAGAAATTAAAGAATAATTTTAACTATAATAGCGTCAAAAACGTTTGCCTTTCTTAAAGCGGCGGCAAAAAATAAAGTCCTTCTGGCTATAATATTTTCAACCAAAGTTATGTTGCTCTGTTACCCAATCTTTGCCTGAGTCTCGCATAATTCAGTTTACAAAAACACGTATACATATCGAATGTAATAACCGCAGTTTAAAAATTCGTGTCGACCGTTGTATCGACCAGTTTCAGTGTGTCTCAGAGATCACTTGGTCTTATCAGTCAATAGACTGAAAAACCGGCCACGGGGATGAAGAGGACACTTGCAGATACAAACGTGTCGCTACAAACAGGAACTTATAAGCAAGCAACATGAGCAACATGAGCAATTGGAAATAGAAGCTTGTTGACAACTTATGCAAATTAAAAACAAAATTGGACGTCACGTGTGCTCACGTTTTGTTTTGCCATAAAACGCAATCAACGGCATGATAATTCTGTATATACATATTATCAACAGAATCACTATTAAATTAACTAACGAAACTGCAAAAACAATATAAGGTTAGGGTTTCGGTTAGATTTAAGATTTTTGGGTCAGCATTTATTTCAGACACGCATGACGGAAAATCAGCGCCTTCGGAAAGGCCAATTAACCACTTAACGCTGCATCACGGCTATTTTACAAGCTTAAGTGTCCATGCAAACAAGTATTTACAGATTGATGTTAATAGAAAGTCTATTTACCCTTGGTTTTCTTCTAATAGGAATATGCAACAAAAGGAAAACCGAGGGTAACATCCCGTTTCTACACTCTCTTTTTGCAGGGACAATTATCCAAGTAGATACTCTGGCGTTAAAAACGTGCTGTTCGCTAGCAACAGAAAACTGCGAGGAAACTGGTCACGTCAGCTTTTACAACCCAGAAAGTTATCGATTCACTGAGCAGTTTTTGCGACGTTTAATTGCGTTGTTGTAGCGCAGTTGTATTGTATATAGATCGGCATTGCACTCAGGCAATGCATGAACGTGGTCCCCACGGGTTGTTAATTATTTGCCGTGATAGTGCCATCCCTTGAATAACAAACATTACGTCACAGTGCACTAATTTCTGAGTTAATGGGATTCTGTGTTTACATCTTACGAAAAGCAACAACTGCTTTACCCTAACAGCTCTCGCAATAAACAGGAAAACCAAGCACTTCTTCCGCCATAGTTTGCAAAACGATGAAGAATAAACTGTGCGTAAACTTAGGCCGCGTTTGAACTATACGGATAGTTTTTCACCATAGCCCTTCTGTTTATACTTGGGACGATCTTTCCAGCACACCGCCGTTTCGTTTGTGAAACGCAACGTTTTTGAAAAGGATATGTCGCATATCGGATAGGTCTTTCTGCCGCAATAAAAAAACTGCTGCTGTTTACGCTGCAACACAACAATTTGTGCGGGCACGAAACCCTACCTGATATTGAGTAAAGCAGGCATAATGGCGGGAAATTATATTGGTATATGTCAAAAAAAGTTCAGTTAAACTAAAGCATTGATCATTAAGGCTCAATGAACCACTTGGAGTTTTGATACATACACGTACATGCCGTTTGGTAAAAATACATTCTTAAAACAGTCGTTTCTTACAAAGGTCACATAACAAGTTTCAAGTTACGTCTCTTAAGTCATGATGCATTCAAAAGTGGTAAACATTTCAGTTTCAGCACGTATTCTGAACAATAATCGTATTTGTCGCATGTGAGTATTGTGAATATTCAAATCTTGCTATCTCGACAGTCACCAATCAGCTTGAACACATCGCGTTACTGAAGAGTTTTTAAAACAAGAACAATGACAAGCGTAGCCAGAAAACATTGAGAGTTGTAAAAAGTAACTTTAAACTTATATTCTTTTTTATGAAGCTACCTTTCTTTTTACTAACAATGTTGAAGTGTACTTTACAGCGGTTTGTCTCAACTCTGAATGTGGGGGAGAGGATTGGGGGGGGGGGAGCGGGAGGGGGAGCATCCCGCAGAACTCAAAGAGTTAAGCAAAGGTAACGTTTCTGAAAGTAAATTTCTTTTTTGCTTCGGGCTACATACATGTAAGTATGGAAAGCTCTGTATCAAGTCATTTTCTGCTTTAAAGTACAACTAACCTTATTTCAAGTTTTAACTTATGAAATCTGTGGTACATTTGAGAGACTTCTACGAAAAAAAAAATGAAACTCTTTTTATTGTCTGTTTTTGTGGCCTTTTCAAAAACCCCATTATTGGTCATCTTGGTTCACGACCGAGCGTCATGCCCGGTGGCAGTGCTCGCAGTCACTTGCTTCTGATTCACTGGATGACTTAAATTGATATTTTATAAATTTGATTTTATCAGTAAGACAGGACTTCGGATAAAAGAAACTTGACACTGAAATTATGCAATGATTATCTCGCAACGACGTCAGTCATTCGTAGGGCCATTTTTGAATTGTACAGAAGACAACAAATCGTTTCTCAAAAAGCAATTGATCATCAGTGGGATACCTTAAATGTGTGCAATTCCACAATATGGTTTCGGCTCCATTAAATACAGGACATTTTAGGCGGAGCCTAAAACTTGAACTCAAGGAAAATATCTGTTTGCGGTTTTGAAGTAGCATCGAGTGGAATTAGTGCCAAATGGTACTTTCAAAAATTCCACGACAGAGGACAACGCAAGAAAACGACACGATGTATTTGTCAAAAGTACTGCACAATTGCCGCTTTTCTTGACACGGCATCTCGGTTTTGCCAAACATTTATGCTTAATTGAAGGGGAATCTTTTTGACCCATCCCTCCTCCCCATGATTTTCCAAATGGTTTGAAATTGGTACCTGCCCTCATCGTATGATCCAGTTATTAATTCACAGTTGAAAACAAGAAAATGGCCAATTAGTTAGTTGCCGTTTCCACGGATTTCGACCGCCATATTTGATTTTTAATTTTGAGATTTATTTAATCTTGAGTAATATTATTTGAAAGGGTTAAAGAACATAATCTTATAGGCTTATAAAGAAAAAAAAGTAAATTGCAATTTTAAAGTCATGCTTAAGAAAGAATTGACATTTTTCAAAAAGTTAACAACTTTCGCGACTTAACATGGTAATATCAGCCAAATGTTTTAGTTCATTCTAGGTAGTTTCTGGAATCAGTTTGAATATAGTATAATTAATTGAACACCACTCAATTCAATAACTATTATGGATTATCTTGTATATCAGTCACTCGATAATCAATAACTAAAACTTACCATCATAGTCAACTTCATTTATTTTCAGTTGCACCATAGCATCCGTCGGGTTTAGACCAACACTGCGCATGATCCGACCCAGCTCCTTGGCTGCTATGCGACCATCGTGATCACGATCAAACAGTGTAAAAGCTTCGCGATATTCTGTAAGCAGGTTGTTGAATTCTCACTTCCGGTTTTGTCGAGTTTACAGCGTACATATACTGTTATGTTGCATAACGGGTTCTGCACTTCCGATCATTGCAGTTACTTACTTAATCTTTTGTTTTAATGAGACACAACGCTTGGAGTTCATATTAATTGCGAGGATATCCAAACCTCTGTCAATAAGTAATTATTGGTTTGCCATGTATCTGAGCATGAACTCTTAAACCCGAACATCTGATAGCAGCGTATTTCTATCGTTCGTTCCCTTGCGAAAAGTGCCAATCTAGTCTCTTCTACGTGTGCCTAACTTCTTAGTCTCAACCCGCCTGAAAAAGACTGAAAAAAAGTGTGACACTGATCTGGTGAGCATACGAGAGCTGTTGCAACAAGACGACTCACAACGAGCTATAGAGATTGCTTTTGGCTCCCAATATGTCAGCAGTTTTCAAAACGTGCAAGTGCAAGAAATAAAACCGGCACTAAAAATGGGTGGACTAGCATGATTCGTCCAAAGAATGTCACATTTGTTGCTTGAAGGTACATGCTAGTTAAGACCCACCTTTAACCTGGTCGTCGAGCAGCGTAGGATCCTGTCAGTGGAAAGGAAAGAAAACATACAATTACTTTAATGACGCACGCTGAAAGACATCACTTACAGGTTTATGAGAGAATATGGACAGTTTAGGGAAGACAAAAGCAAAACGAATTGATAAAGTCGCCAGAGAATAGTTCTGATCCATATGAACCTGGCAAATTGGGATTGTAATTCAAATGTTAGCCTGGATTGAACTGAGCGCATGCGTGTTTCCTGCTTAGGAAATGTACACGTGCAGGGAATCACGACTTAGTTTTCTGCTCCAGTCCTATTAGTAAATTGGCTAACACGCATAATTATCAAAAAAATGTCGATTATTAATTATGCTCGAGAATAATTATCTCATAGTTGCAATTTACAGTAAATTATGAGCTTTTACAAATAACGAATGGAAGGTACAGTATGATTGTTTAAAGCTAACATTTGGAACAATTTTGACGGAACTCGATCTTCTGATTTGACTGCAAGTCCTTGTCGAGCGTATCTTTTAAAATCATATTTATATGTACGTAATTACGCTTATACTTGTGTTTCACTATGTGCTGTCATATTTGTTGCGCGCGCGTGTCGTTGAATTTTGTTTTTCAACTCCAGTTTTCGCGCGTGCTTAAATCGCTGTATTGTCCGGGTGTATTGCATTCTTGCGTTAGACGCAAATTTTCAATGAACGGTTTGAGTTCTATTTTCCTTGCCTTTACTAACGTTTGCTCAGTTACTGTGCTCACATAGTGGGTGGCTTCTCCTAAAATGGTCTGCAACTGGTCTAGGGTTTAATGGAGCCGAAACCAATCGTAGAATTGCACACGTTAACTAAACGACATCATAGTTGTCTGTGAAGTTCCACAAGAATATACAATTGTTTGGCAACAGCAGGCACGAAATGATTTATGGTATTTTTCACTCCTTACCACCCACTGAGCTATGCGCGAAGCAAACGAAACCAGCAAAGTAAATTAATCTGGGTGTTGCACTTTCCACATGTCATCCCTTTTTTGAAGTAGCTGTTACCTGCACCATTGGAAGCGCAAAAGCCCCCCTCCGTCCAAAGGTACGTATTCATTGCTTAAAGGAAGCTGGAGTGGCACTGGCCGAATACGAACGAAGTTTGACAGCGAAATATGAACAAGATTAAAAATTATACGCGGCCACTGTTTTATTGTCACGTGACCATGAAGTTTGTTCTAGGAGGCCCAAACAGGACTGCGCATGCGTTTGTACGGCCTGGCCGATAGATGACCTGACTTGACCGACAAAATTTATTTTATGTAACGAATGTAAAATGAGACAACACAATTTTTTCCGGTTCAGCAGTGAGCACTCATTGATCAGGCAGATGAATCACCACTTGATATCTGCAACATATCGACGGAGAGTTAAACTGTGCAAAACAAACAACCCAGCCAGACTTAGTAGAGTACGTGTGTGGTTAAAGAAAACATTAAAACGAACTGCAACGTAGGCCTGGGCCATGCTTGACGAAAAACGTTTTCATCCCATGATTTCATTTTCACTATCAGTTTTTAAAACTATTGGAAAAAACGTAGTTACACAGTTAATGCAATGAAACGTGTGCTCACATTCAGCTAAAACAGCATTCGGCGCTTTACAGCCGAAGGCCGACGCTTTGAAAAACTATTCCTGGCAAAATATATCTCAGAAACCTTTTTCGCAAATCAGCGATGCTTAATTTGTCTTAAAAAAAAACCCTAAATTAAACTCTAGTCTGTTTTTTCGAGAGAAGTCAAAATTTATGTATGGAAAAACAGTACGTGCATCATTTTTGTAGAAAAAAGAACCAAACAAGTCGTTTCCGCTTTGTTAACTGACTCTGTCGTTTCGTCATGTAAAGTCCGCATTAAAGTGAAAGCAAATTGTTCCAGAATTATAGAAAATACAAATACATAATATTTTATATCTTACCATAACGAGCGCGGGAAGATGCTTCTTATAAGTACTAGTCAGTCTAAGCTCAGTACTTGTATCCAGTAAAAGAGAAATGATTTCGAATATGTTTAGTTGACGCTAAGAACAGCCGAATGTCATAAACATGTATGAAATGGCTTTAACAAAATGTTTTTTGTGTGAACGTTTGACTGACAAGTATTGCTGGCGGAATGCAGAACAATACACCACCAGCTCAAAATGTCAACACAACATAACAATATCGCTTTGCGAGTTCAACATTACACATTTGTATACTGTTTCATGTTCCCTGCCAAACAAATAGAACCAATACGCACTAACTTTCTTATAATATCAGTAGGCCTTATAGACTTATTTGGGATGGCACTTCGAGATTTTCTTAAGGTTTTCATCAAAGGCATTGGGGATTTGTAAAAACCGGTTTCAGTGTCCTTGGAAAAAACACAAATAATTGAAACTTTACTCCTTTAAATTTATCCCACTTTCAAGGAACCAGACAAAAACTGAGTGGGTTGACAATCAAGAGTTACTTTTGTAGCTCAAATACAAAGGACATTTTTGCAAAAGCTGCGATATATATTATTTGCTGAGAATTGTTCATCTTGGACTCTCAAAGACAACTGATAAATGATCAAATCTTTTCATTCCCGCCTTTAGTATCAGTTGACCAGTTTTTTAGTATAAAACACAGCAGCAATCAAACCAATCTTCTTGAAACACTATATGTTTTGCTTTAACTTTAAGCAACTGATGCATGCTTCTTTAACCAGTTCCACTGATTGAAGAGTAGTTGCAAGTTTCCTGGCTCTCAAATTCACGGAGATTGCAAGTACTTTGCATGTATTTTTGGAAGTAACAGCGCGAGTGCAAGAGGTATTGCAATGGGAAGAGCGACAAAAATTGCTCAAAAATTGCTAGTGTAAACTGGACAATTTGATATTTTTGTATGGCGAAGATACTGCGTCGTGCATTCTGATTGGTTCTTGGGCTGGATCAGTCCCATAACGCCTACGGGCATTGCGGGTTATTGTTAATAATATATCAATACAAGAGAAGATAATCCTATGAGAAGGCATATTCGTATTGCCTCGCGACCAATGATCATATTTGAGATCTATTTATAGAAACGATGCTATATTTAGTGTTAATAGAAAGCGTGCACGCCCATGGTTTTGAACTTGTTGGAGTTGCTTTTCAAGCTAACATCATAGGTGACAAATTACTCCTTAATTTTGGCGCGAAATTTCAGCGTTAATTTATAATTTCACATGTGAAGTTATAGTGTAAAAAATCCACCGGCGATTTTGAGCGTAATTTGTCACCCATTAAAAGGTAACCAAATGGCAGACTCGTGAAACTAGAAAATAATTTCACTTGCGTTTTGACAAAACGCGCATGAAATTATTTCCTAATTTCACTCGTCACCATTTGATTACCCATACTTACAATATACAGGACAAAATTACTCAATGCTGATTGGCTAAGAGCGAGGGCAATTTTTCTTAATTTAGGGCAAAATTACCTTGCTGCGATTGGATGCTGGTTACCTAGCAACGCTTCAGTTTTAATGGCTTTGTAGTCAATACACGCGCTAAATTTTGCCCTTTTGTATCATAAACATGTAATAACAAATGTAGTTCATGTACTTTGGGAACAACTGACCGCAACAAGCCCTATATATGTTAGCTCTGGTTTATATCACAGACGATCTGCAGCTGTTTTATAACTTATAACTTGAGAACTTTGGTAATGAGAGCAATATACTCAGGTCCGTACTGGGCTTGGGGGAAGGGGTGCGCGGGGTGCCGGCGTACGCACCCCCCTCCCCCCACGAACCCAAAAGGTCCGCATTTGGAGGTTTAATAAGACGATGAAGAAGCCCGAATAGGTTTATCGTAACAGTTGGTGCTACCGTAAATCAAAACGACTAAAAAAACGGCCATAAGTGTGTTTGTCCCATAAATTTGGCTTTTAAGAGTTCAAGTTAACGAAATTTGCACGCCCCCCCCCCCCCCAACAAAAAACCTGCCTATGGGTCTGTAATACTGAATAAAACTCGCTATTGTTACCAGAAGTTTTGTAACAATAGGTAGTTGAAATTAATATAACGTAAATTGACGGTACTGAAGTTCCTATAACATGGTTGAAAAAGACCAGTCTGTATTAACATGTATCAAACTATATATGACCAGGTCTAGGTCTGGATGGAACCAGTACGTAGCTGGAGAGACAGAAGTGACTATAGATGTATGTAGTTGGAATGAGTATACTCAGATGACGTGACAAGAATGACTACAGCACTGAACTTGTTATCACGCGATTGAAGGGGAGAAAGGCACAAGTTTTCCTTCAAGCTACGAGGAGGTGGTGATCAAAAATTTTGAAAACCCCAAAATGAAAATGATCAAGTGACCCTGCTCTCCCCTCCCCCCATCCCTCCGTCAGTTAATAAATATGATAGTTTGGAGCGGGACTGAATGGGTAAAAGTCGCATCGTGCGCAGTTGACGTTTGTACAATATGATAGAACTGGCCTGAGCCGTTGGTATAACTGAATGAAACAGACTGCATTGGGAATTTCTGAAGAAATTAAAACTAGGTATAAAGCTTTTGAACAAATTTTAAAAGGATATGACGTGGTTGACTGAGGGTCCTGCACCGCACCACTGAGCTGGATTCGATGTGTGGCACAAGGCTTAAATTGATTCTGGCAGACAAGAGTCGGTTCTGGACTGGTCGACTCTAATCCAATGGTCAAGAACCCTCACTCCAGTCCTTATTCTACCGCAGAAACTCCAACCCTCCCAATTTTACCGGGCGTCTTGCAATTCCGAACTTTTTTGCTTAAATCTCCTAATTTTTGAAGTTTGAGATAAAATATTTCAAAATCAATTGCATTTGAACGATCAACACAGCAAATGCGGGCCAGGCGGAACCCAGTCCGTTTGGTTTGCCCATGGCCGGACCAACTTTTGAACTTGGTCGCATTTTTTTAAATCAAAATATGTAAACTTTTTCAAATCAAAAATGTATATAATAATAAGGCGACTTGTTCTAACAGGAAAGTAGCTATAAATTGCGATAGCGGCATTTAACCTGCGCACTTGGGATACACGACAAGGAAATCGGGGTTTCGTATAAATCTTACTTACAGTATTTAAACATATCCATTACTGTACTGAAATAAATGTCAATTTGACAATTTAAGTTTTGGTTCATTTTTTCGTAAATTTTCTCTGAGAATGCGGCAAGTGTTGGTTTTAGAGAAGCCAAATTTAAAAATTTCCGGGGGAGCCGCATACCCCCGGATCCCCAAATGTACTCGAACTTTTGGTGCTCAGGCTTGAAATTGAAAATTGAGCCAGTACCCCGGAGCCAGTCCAGTCCTACATTCCGTCCAGTTGATTTCGCAAACGCAAAATTGCACTCAAAAATACTCTCAAATTGTAGAAAAATGATGCTGCAGAAGATCAGAGTTTCAAGGCCCCCTGGAAAAAATCTCCCTTATACTCTGCATAAGATGTTTGCGTCCAGCGGTAAAACTACTAAACTCAGGCGCGTTAACTACGAGGGACGCCTGCTTTTTTCTGCTGTAGCAACAAGATTGGTTCATTATTGCTTGTAAATGAGAGTCTGATGAAGCACAGAACGACCTGAAAACAGAGCGTTTTGGTCATGGATAAACCACAGATAATTGCTCATGTACAAAAGTCGCTCAATTTTACGCTTTTTGAAGCAAAATGGATGCCAGTTAGTGCGAAGTTTGTTGTCCTTGGATCGCACCCTCGGGGTACCGGAGCTTTGCAGGTGTACGAGGTGTCAGGGGGAGATGTTAAACTCTTAAAAGATGTGAGTGTAAACCAAACTTCAAAGAACTTAATGGTCGTTTTGGTTGCGAAGTAGTTAATCCTTCGATCCTAGCCAAAGTAGCTTCTATTATTTTGTACTTACGTTATAAGATTAGTTTTAATCTTTTTCCTCTGTGGTAGAATATATATATATCTTATGGATCACACACTAAGCAAACTTGGCCAGAAAAGGTTAGTTTCATGTACTCATTCACAGCCAATTAACTTGAGGCATGGTCTACTGTACATGTTAGTCCCTTTTCCATGGGCCCTTTTTAAAATGTGAGACCTCTGTTAAGCTCGTTGAACTGTGCACATACATGTATGTACATTTAGTTTTCAGTGGTTATCAAAAGTTTGTATAAATTTAAATACATGTATTACTTGAGATCAGGTTGAGAAGCGGACATCATTCAAGTGCGGGACATTTGGTGCTGCCCACCTTCAGCAGAGGCATTTTGCTACTGGAGATTTTGACGGCAAAATGATGATTTGGTAAGCTATTTGTTTACTGCTGCAACCACCCTGTTACTTGACATCACATCATGCAATTGTGTTTAGTGCTTGTACATGTTTACAATAAATATTGGTCAGGTGAATATGCATAAAACAGCCATGTATGACTCATTTTATTTGTAGGAACCTTGAAAATACAGAGAGACCAGTTTACTCAGTGAAGGCCCACTCTCAAATAATCAACTGCATTGATGGAGTGGGAGGCCTTGGCATTGGTGAAGGAGCACCTGAGATTGTGACTGGCAGTAGGGATGGTATGTACAGATGTAGTTCCTATCCCTCCCAGACCTAGATATCAAAATAGGTCTTTGCACAATGCCAATATACTGTAAAAGTGAACTGTCTAGTTGTGAGAATTAGGCAGCTGTACAGTCTGTACTATCATTAGTTTTACAAACCTGCTGGATTTGAATTTGAAAAACTCAAAAAATTAAGAAAAAATTAATTTGATGACATTTTATAATTAAGTTAACATAAATAACATGTACTGTAGGTTATACAAAAACATTTGAAGTGAATTCAAAGACCTGACAAAATTGACTTACTGACACGTGATCTACATATATGTAAGACTAAATAACATGATGTGATTCACTGTTTTGTCTTTATGACTTCAGTTCAATAATTTGAAAGAGTACACTGTATGACACTCACATTCTTGTAGCATTCTTATCCTGTTGTTGAGTGACCATTCTTTTGACTTTACAGCTAGTTACAGTATATATGATTCAAGCTTTTCTATCTGTAAAAGTAATTTTTGTCCCAGAAATTACTGCAGACTTAGTGGAAGCTCATTTAATGTCCTTTTTTTTTTGTTTCTGATTCATGAAGATGTCATGAAAACATTGCAACAATAAGTTTTGCTCTTGGCCCCCCTTGTGAATTCCAATGATGTCTGTAGTTCCAGGTTTCTGCTCACCTTAAAAAAGCATTCATTTGATTCCCTACACAGTCACACACTGAGCTGTTTAGAGGAGGTTGTTACCATACTGTCTGATATTTATATATATATATATATATATATATATAAACTGGTCTTCTGAAAAATATGACTGATGAGAAACTGAATGTGACAGTTTGACCAGTTCTAAAAAATATGGTTTTTTTTATTTTAATCACATAAAAAACCTCTTTTCTGCTTCTTACAAAACTAAGGCCCATGAAAGCTTCACCTACATGTTACACTAAGATCTATGGCTATTATGATCCCATGTTATTTCTTGCTTATTTTTTGATGGTATTTTAGTTTTCACAAGAGTGAAAACCAAAAACCCTCCATTTTCATCTTTGTGGCTACATGTTTTTTTCTTCATTTTTACCCAAGCTGCCAGAGGGTCTTAGTTTTTAAAATTACATTTTAAAAAAAAAAAAACTTTACATGATAAAACATTTACTGTTTTCTTCTATTGTGGTTATTTTTCTTCACTTTAATTTCACCAGGCTCTTTTCACAAAACAAAACATTCTCTGAAATAATTATTGTGTCTATGTATATTGTACTGTGTGTTGTCACAGGGAAAATTGAAAATTCAATCAGGAAACAGTGGGAAAAGTGAGTGAATTTTAAAGTCTTTTGTCAAAAGCAACCATGTTCTTTACAATGCAGACTTCCTCGCCATTTTTTTAGATGTTCTATAAACAGAATATACAATGTAAAATGTAAATAAATGGGAAATAAATGAATACTGAAAAAAAAATACTGAATGCAGTGGATGTATACAGTTCTTCTACAGTTGCCTATTTATGCTATGTGTTCCTAGGTGCTGTTAAGGTTTGGGACCCAAGACAAAAAGATGAACCAGTTGCAAACATGTCTCCTGCCGAAGGGCAGGATACGCGAGACTGCTGGTGTGTTGCATTTGGTGAGTTTCACAAGTGGCTTTCTTTGCCCATCTTTCACTGCAAATGTCGCATGAGATTTCATTTTTTTCCAGTGAACTATCCAATAATATTAACAAATCTTGGTAGAAAATGTAGAGTGAAAACACCAAAGTGATAATCTCTACAAGTAATATACATGTGAGATGGGAGTTTGAAGCCAGTTAGTCACATAGACTGTAGAAGAATATTTAGAACTGCAAACTACTTGCAGTAAGGATTACAACCTTGTGTATAATTATGTGGATTTCAGCTGTCATGGTCTTAGTCAACATGAACCTCAGTCTACAGTTTCAAGACTTCAAACAAAGGAATATTTGTCTCCTGAATATATGTATGTTAAATCAAGGACTGACAAACTCATTACAGTAAAGTGATGACTAAAATCCTCCTATGTGTATAAATTATACATGTAAGTTGTGTATACAACAATTTCATAAAAGGTTATCTGATCTTGTCCGTTGCTGCATAAGGGATTTGTGGGTTTTCAAAATTAAAAAAAAAATAATGCACTACTGTACATTGTAGGATGTACAGCATATCCAGTTTTGGTATTAAAAATATTCAAATATAGTACATATTTATTATATTTTTCTGGTGGTTACTGTATTTGAATCCTTGGTTTTTATCAAACCATATTTTATTTCTGTATGAGTATACATGCATGACAGGATGAAACAACCTGTTTTGAAATAGTTGCATACTGTACATTGTATTAATCCCCATACAAATTTTACAAAATGCAGTTGCCCAAAATTTGAAATCCAGTAGTTTGGAAGCCTGACAATACCTTCAGCTGCCAGTTACATGTTCCAATTAAGCTTACATGTACTGTACAGTATTTAATATGTGTGTTTCTAGGCAGTATTCACTAGTACTTGTACACTAAACCTTGTCTAGGAGAAAATGTTGGTTGGCAGGCCCCCTGGCACCCTTCTGTAACCTCCAGTTTGAGCCCTGAGTTTACTTTAAAAATGTTTGCTTCTGAGAAGGTCAGACCCCTCCCCCCCCCCCACCCACCCAACCTAGGTCTTTCAATTGCTTCTGTGGTGGGGGTTTGGATTTTTTGTAGATCTACACATTTCTTGAAATGGAGAAATGGAAGCTTTCCCATTTCAATATAATACAATACATGTACAATACAGAACAACATAATACAATACAATAAAATAACTTTTTTTAAAGTGGATAAATACTTTATTTAGCTCTAGAAGCCGCTTTACAAGCTTT
>JAOBYE010194437.1:0-33124 GCA_025403585.1 Parazoanthus swiftii
TGAGGCACTCGTAACCTCTGGGTATACCGAACTCCACATAAGAAGTACACACCCAGTACTAAGTTACCATGAGGCACCCTTACCTCTGGGTATACCGAACTCCACATAAGAAGTACACACCCAGTACTAAGTTACCATGAGGCACCCTTACCTCTGAGTATACCGAGCTCCACATAAGAAGTACACACCCAGTACTAAGTTACCATGAGGCACCCTTACCTCTGGGTATACCGAACTCCACATAAGAAGTACACACCCAGTACTAAGTTACCATGAGGCACCCTTACCTCTGAGTATACCGAACTCCACATAAGAAGTACACACCCAGTACTAAGTTACCATGAGGCACCCTTACCTCTGAGTATACCGAACTCCACATAAGAAGTACACACCCAGTACTACGTTACCATGAGGCACTTGCAACCTTTGGGTATACCGAACTTCGCATAAGAAGTACACACCCAGTTCTACGTTACCATGAGGCACTCGCAACCTCTGGGTATACCGAACTTCGCATAAGAAGAGACGAATTGTGCTAAAAAAACATCTGAATCAATCAAGAGGCCCGAAACATAACTATTAATTTTTAAATCATCTAGTTCCAGCGACTCGGGCGGCATGTGCGCATTGCCGCTCGTTTTGTTTCAGTAACAGAATATCGCTTATTTTAATAATGTAGAACAGAACGTTTTAAAAGCGATTTTTTTCAACAATGTGTCTCCGTGCTCACAGATGACTGTAGATTTTAAATTTCTGTGTTTTTCATTATTATCTGTATTTCAGTATCAAACCTGTAAGGCCCAGCTCTATTTTCAACGTTTTAACTTTTCAGTATTTCTACTCTATGTAGTTGAAAGTACTAGAAATTTTTCCCTTTTTATATTGTAATGTACAAACAGTAATATCGCAATTCGCTTTGTAGCGCGACGATTTTATGAGTAAAATCCATTATTATTATTATTATTATTATTATTATTATTAATATTATTATTATTATTATTATTATTATTATTATTATTATTATTATTATTGAAGTACAGTTAATTAATGGCAATATAGCCAATTTAAAAAAATAATCTTTCAAAGAATCGATCTAAGGACAGACCGTTTGAGGTAGGGAGGGTAATTTAAACAAAAATAAAACGATAAAATCCTGCAAGCGCAACGAAATGAATTTCTGATTCCTGTAGCATTTCAGCAGAACGAAAAAGATCTTGCACCGACAGGATAACCACCGCACACCTCAAACGGTAAATGGAAACCCATGTATTCGAAACCAGTTTATGATGTTTATCTGAAGCTATAAAAACGTTGGCCGAAAGTATGATGCTGATTTTATTGCTCAACTATCTTGTACACAATAAATAGACGTTGACTCTTACTATTTACACTAAATTATGCTCAGTTATAATAATTTATCCCAAGCAATATGTTGTGATACCGAAATTAAAATACATTTTTACTTACACATTTTCCACTAGTCGCTAGATTTGTAATGGAGTATCTCTGTACATTGGTTTGTAGCTCCTAAAAATATACGGTTTTTGAAAGAGTCCAGTGATGACCCAGTTCCAAACTTTTAGTGATAGTGTAGCACCGACTTAAAACGTGTTTGCTTTTGATTGACCTTCGATAAGTTCTGGCACCTCACTTTCACCCAGAAGATACATATATATAGTACTTGTAGTACGTACTAGTTATAGTGCTGAGTACTTGCTGTAAATCAGTAGCATAACTATATAGTGCCCTGAACACCTGGTGGCATTATTTCAAACCAATTCATCTCTTTTATACCAATCAGATGCTGACTCTGACCATGATCAACTTCGCTTCTCAGTAGGTTCATAGGAAACCAGCAATTTTATGAATAAATGAGAGTGTGTGTGTACAAGCGTTTGTTTGTTTGTTTTATATATATTTATTTCAGTATTTGCTTGTATGCATGTATGCGTGCATCCCGTATGTGTGTCTAAGTGCACGCGTGTTGTGTGTGTGATTCCGCGTGTGTGCGTGTAAGTGCACGCATGCTGTGTGTTTGTGTTTGTGTGCGTACGAATTCTATATTTCACCTTTCCCAGTGTTACCATGACGACGCTTGCTGCATTTTAGCAAGTACCAATGTGTGTACACGAACGTTTGTTGCTTGGTAGCAAACCGGTTCTTAATCGTTTCTCAAATTTTTTGTGTAGATAAGTATAGTCTGTTCCCCTTTCCAGGACTTTTTACGTCGCACGAACTTTTAATAATATTTTCAAATGGTTTTTCAGTTGCGACTTCACCAACACCTTCCGACAGTCTATTCCCCCTCAACCCATTTTCACTGTCGTGACTGTCTTCTCAACTATTACCGAGTGTCACGCAATCCATTGTTATTGTAACAAACTTCGTGTCACGTTTTCTTGTTACGTGCACACTGCTACTGTCCTCTCCTTGATCCTTAACTCTACAGTAGGAAATGACTGGGTTGTTCACAGTGAGAGAAACCAGGAGGGCTTTTACGACCGCCCGTATAGTTTGACTGACTTGTCGGCGTAGGAGGTGGGTGTCCTAGTTTGATTGACTTGTCGGCGTATGAGGTGGGTGTCCTAGTTTGATTGACTTGTTGGCGTTGGAGGTGGGTGTCCATTTATCTGCATACACACTGTATTCGTTGACGCAGCCGCGGAGGTCTGGCCGCGATTATATTCTGTATTCATTGTGCTGGTAAAGTCCATGGATGTTCGGGTGTGCGGTGACATGTTCATATCTTCATTTGGGTTTGTGATCTTCATGCGAAATATTATCTGTAATGAAAAGCAAATAACCTGAATTAACCATTGCAATTTGAAAGCTATCAAATTCTTTGCCTGATTTTTTTTGCGATTTTTCATGCAGAGGACATTTCGCTATACTCCTTTAAATGATAAATGATCACATTTGCTATTTGCTACTCTAACTTAGATATAAAACTGAACAATAAGATCAGAAAAACAAAAAAGGAGTCATTTAAATAAATGCACGAGGTCCAGAGAAGTCGTCGATATTTTTTAAAAAAGAAAGCATGTAGAGTACGATTCCCGTTCAGAACAAAAACATTTCTTCTCATCTTTGCTGGAAAACATTTCTCCCCTTTTCAATCTCTTTTCTCCCTGTTTATGTTTGTCCATGTTTCTGTTTGTAGTTTTGTGTCTGTGTCTGTGTCTTTGTCTGCGTGTGTGTGTGTGTGTGTGTGTGTTCTTGTACTTGTGCCTATACCTGAATTGTTTCCCTCAGTTTACCTACCTTCGGGAAAAAGATGAGCCCAATTGTGGCTGAAGAAGGGAAAATGATGCAAACAGAGATGATGACGTAAAGATGAGTGAAATAGGAATGGTGCAGCACCATTCCCATGAAAGCGCCAATGGCGGATAGTACCACGACATTATAGACACACACTCCAATCGTGCGAGAGTCGTTCAGATGTGCATATGCCACGTTGCGTGTTTCATAAGCCAGAAAAAGTCCGTAAAGGAGCAATATTCCTTTGTACACGTAGATCAGTGATAACCAAGTGTCGAGGTGTTTGGACATGCAGATGTTCAGTTTCGGGATCAGCACAGTGTTGGAATCATTCGGGTCAGGCTGAAATACAAGTGAAACAATGAATTTGACTAGGACGTTTTGTAAAAGTCTAGAATAGCAAACAATTGAAATGACTCGTGATTGACTTTCGCCGAACTCGCGATTGTGAAGAGGTGACGAATAGAATAATATTTTTGCTATCTGCCAGATCCGTGAACAAAACTGCGGAAAAATAATGTTTTCCACCGATGGAGGAAAAGCTCAACTTCAAATTTAAAAGGTTCACGGTTTAAAGGGCTTGAGTGGTACGTTTCCACCAAATTGTAGGTGAGTACCCCACCCCCTGATGGGAGAGATTTTGTTCACTATGTGTCTAAAACATTCTTCTGAATTTTAATAAATCAAGAGACAGCGAGAAAAGAAGTAAAAAAACATATAATAAAATGACAGTAAAATTGTTTCCAGCTGAAGGTCTAAGTTATGAAATTGCAAGCAAATACAAAACAAATTGCACGGTTTTAGATGAGTTCGTGATTTCCAGTGAAGGTAGATCTATTCAAGGAGCTATTACAAAGAAACTTACTAGTTCTTTAAACACTGTAACTTCATTGTCTTTCAACGGATCAACTATTTCCCAGGCGATCAAAATGATGATGTCAACAAGCACAATTCCTGCAACGATAGCCAGGAGGTACCAGTCCGACATGGGGCCCAGCTGCCATAAATATAAAAAAGAATAAGACATTTATTATATTGAATGGGCAAAAGCTCATAAGTTTGTTTTTAGCGGGCATTTTAGTTGCTAAAGAACAACAGAAAGATTCGGTTCAAAGGAAGCATTCACAAATGTTGTTTGTTAAAAAGGGATTTATTTGAAACCAGTTCTGGCCAACGTTTCTTCTTCCCGGGCCAAATTTAAGAATCGAAACAAGTTTAAAGACCACCCTTTGTACAAATTTTCGAGGAGCCCCCAATCCGGGATTTTCTCGTTTTGTTAAGGGTGGTCATTATTCACCGCTGTGATCAGTCTACCTGACTTGACCCTGATCCCCGCTACCCCATTATAATTATAAAATTGGTGGGAATTATGAACGCAAACCGACGGCGAAATCTGAATCTCTGAGTTGCCACTTTTGTATTTTCCTAATACCGAAAGTTGGCTTGAAAATCAGTGTAATAAGCATTTCAGTGTCTTATCAGAGTTCAAAGTACCTCCCAAAAAAAGAACAGATACTTTCAGGTACCCTCTATAACAGTTCAGATATATCCCATTTCTCCATTAATTTTCGAAAATCGTTTAAAGCTTGTTCCCTAATGACCACAATTTACACAAGTATATTTGGTATTTGAAAACCCTCATGTAAAAACCCACTCGTGGGTTTGATCTGCTTACAATCCTGTGGAAATCATTTACTTCTTTTCGGTTACATCTTGAAAAGATTCAACAAACAAATACTTCAAACAAAAAAATTCAAACAAAAAACAAGAAACTGGGGGTAGGGGCTTCTTATTGGCGCGTAAGTAGCTGTGCTAACTGCACTCTCTCTCAGTCTGCCACCTCACCGTGAAACTGCTTCAACAACAACTAATCAAGAAAGGAAGAAACGATAAGCAACTGCCGTACCCTCACTTTTAGCCGCTTGTTCGTGCAAATCTTGTAGATTCTCCATGTTTTCACAAACATAGCTCCAAATGCGAACGAGAATCCTATAGTGAGAATCCAGGCACGGCACTGCAGAGAACAAGTTGTATTAAACGATCAGTGACATTTAACCTGGACTCGTTGTAACGACCTGTCAAAAATGATGAAGAAGCAAGAGGGTACATTGAATTTCACGTTTCTCTAACATAGTAACTAACTAACTAACGTAACGGAAACGTTAGGTTCTAAAATAATGAGAAAACCATTGAAACTATATTATGTGTACTTTTATTTTTTGGTTGCTTTCCCTCAGTTTCAACTCAAGTTTTTAGTTCAACATAATTTCTTATTTCAAAGTCACCTTTCATTTCTTTTCCAAATTTTCTAGTTAAAGTTTCAAATTCAGTCCTAGTACCGGCTGGATTCCTGTCCCAGCATTACTGATTCCTTCTCAAATCAATGCAATCTCGATCCAAATTCTGCTTCCAATTTTACATCAAATATCATTCTATATTTCTTTTAAAATTCCAGGTCTATTTCCTATTCCAAATGGAAGTTCTTGGTTTTTAGAATAATTTCTTACACAGAGGCTAATTTATGACCCACAGACAGTTGCCATTTATTATACATGCCCCACCTTGCATATCACTCGGAAGACGTCCTTATCTACCACGTGTATTCCAAACAAGAAAACTGTTGAAAGGCACAAAATGCAGCCAAACACAATGATGTTGTTGAACATTGGAGCTGAGAGGCGTATGAACCTGAATGAAGAAGGTCGCAAGAAGTGCTATGATTATCACTGTCATCGTCATAACTGTTATTACTACTACTAATACCACAATCACCAACATCATTACTGTTGTAACCACTATCACCACCTCCACCACCACCATCACTACCACCACCATTGCCTTCACCACCATCACCACCCCCATCACCACCACCTTCACCACCAACACCACCACCTTTACCACCACTTCCATCACCTCCACTACCATATCATTACCACCACCACCATCACCATCACCACCACCTTCAGCACCACCACTACGTCCACCCCCAACACCAACACCAATACCACCACCACCTGCATCACCATCACATCCATTTCCACCACCACTTTAATCACCTTCACCGCAACCACCACCTCAAACATCACTACCTCCATCACCACCACCTCCATCACCATCACCACCACCTCCACCACCATCATCACCACCATCACCACCACCACCTCCGCCTCCATCACCTTCATTACACCATTACCTCCCCCACCACCTCCAACATCATCACCACCACCACCACCACCTCCATCACCATCACCACCACCTCCACCACCATCATCACCACCATCATCACCACCACCTCCGCCTCCATCACCTTCCCCACCACCACCACCTCCACCATCACCACCACCACCACTACATCAAACAACAACACCCCCTCCACTACTACCACCACCACTACTATAATCACCACCACCACCACCTCTGCCACCACCACCACCCACCACCATCATCACCACCACCATCACCACCACCACCATCACCACCACCTCTGCCACCACCACCACCCACCACCATCACCACCACCACCACCATCACCACCATCACCTTCACCGCCACCATTACCTCCACCACCACCTCTAACATCACCACTACCACCACCACCAGCACCATCACCACCACCACCCACCACCATCACCACCACCATTTCCACTCCCATTACCACTATTATCACCTTCACCACCTCCACCACTACCTCCGCCACCACCACCACCCACCACCATCATCACCACCACCATCGCCTCCGTCAGCTTACGAATCAATAGCTACTTCATGAACGGTAGAATAGTACAAACTGAAACCAAGGTGGATAAATAAGAAAACAAACCATGTTCAATGAAATACACCAGGCTTACTTGTATTTCCAGTGATACACATTGAACACTAGAAAGGCCAACGCCATGACTATCCCAAGAGTAGCTCCGGCTGAGAAAGTAGCAAAGAGTGGCAAAGGAACGTCCTGGTACCAGTCTTCTCGCCTGGCACTATCCAGTGGGATACCATCTGGTAGAGGGGGAGGGATAATACGAAGTTTAGCTGTCTGCACAGCGTGACATCTTTGGCACGGGGGAAGATACAAAGAGTAGCTGCCTGCCCAACGAAGGGTACCCTCTGATAAGAGGGGGGACGTTGTGAAATGAAGCTGTTGTCTGGACAGCGGGAAACTGGGAGGGGGGCAATACAAAACCAAGCTCTTTAACCAACAGGTCACACTCTGATGGGAGGAGTAACAAAATTCAATTGTCTTTCTCAAGGGTAGGATATCAATTGGGATTATGTCCTGTTTCCTTATCCCTGTCACACTTGTCTGTGACAAACAAAATAGAATAAAATATAAAAAAAAAAACAAAACGTGACACCCTCAGACATAGGGATAATGTAAAATTGAACTACCTGTCTGACAGGACAGTTGTAATGTATGGAGAAAACCAAAAATCCAAAGTATCTTGCCTGATGGAGAGAGTAACAACCAAGTCTTAAGGTCAAATGTATCGGAAAGCAAGTTACACAACTATCTTAAACATAGGATTAGGTAATCTTCAGATACCAAAACAAAAGACAACTAAAGACTTGACATCAACAGAGAGTAACCAACGTGAAATGAAACATCTGAAATAAGTCTGAACAGGATGAATACAAAAAACATCCAATAATGTGAAGTAACTGTAATTCGTGTAAAAACAATAGTAAACTGAAGTAACATGCTTGGCCAATTTCTAACACTACTCACATGGAAATAGAATAGATTCGTTGAAGCTGCTTTGGTTTCCTTTCTTGGTCGTGTAGTACTGTCCTAGTACATAGTACTTGCCACCTAAATGCGTAAATTGATGTTGTTAATCATTAATGCAAAATATTTTATCGCGCAAATTTTGTTAAAGCAAAGCTTGACACACAGCAAAATGCTTTCCTTGCACTCAAAAAATAATCTTGATATATCTGTGTCTTGTCTTGTCTGCATCTATATCTATATCTATATCTCATCTCTATCTCATCTCTATCTCATCTCTATCTCATCTCTATCTATAACGCGCTTTAATAAGCTTTACGTGATACAAATTACACAGAAAGTTCAGTCACACATGCAAACAGCAGATAGTTCTGCTGAACAAGTTCATTTTCATCATTCTCGTCATCATTATCATAATCGATAAAAATCAATAACAATAATAAGTATAATAATAATAACAATAATAATGATAATGATAATGATAACACTATCTCACTGTTGCGACGTTACAGGAATTTAACTGTTGCAATGAATGAGGATAATACTTTTCATTTGATTTATTGCCACCACTCCTTTCCTCTTGTACACCTGTATTGATGGGAGAGTTTCGAACCTCACAGGACCCTGAAAGGCAGTGAGAAATACTCCGTAAGACTGATAGCTGTATATAATTTATTGGGTAGTTATTAACTTTTTCCGCGCGATAATATATGGACGAGGCAAAAGCAGTTTGTGTACCTTAACTTTGACAATGTTATTAAATAATAGCAATTCCTAAACCCACCACAATTAGTTTAATACCCTGAAACAGTTAGCTAGAACATGACCAGTTCAGCCATGTTTGTTTAAATTTGTTCTTACTTGAATTCTCCACGTACCGTTACGCCTTCGAAATCGATGGTCTTGAACTGTGCCGAAATTTCTTTCGCAAAATGTCTGCTCTCCGTGATACTCGTGTCAAGGGTAAGATTTCTCTGATGCAAGCCTTTCATCGCCCCCTGCAGGGCCAGAAGTGACAGCCACGTGGAGTCAAACGCGTAGGACGAAGCCAAACTGAGTTTATCACCAGGACGTTTCTTTGCCATTCTCTTCTTTTCGTACGCCTTCTTATATTGCTCGGCGTTCTAGATGAAGTTGTATCAGTTAGGAATACTGACAACGAGAACTCTTGCTGCTATTTAGTTCGATGTGGAAATATGGCTTAAAGTTTAAAATAGTCAGAAAATATTCGTTCCAAACGCTTTCGTTAAAAGTTTTGAAATGTTTAGAAAATATCTGTTCCCCTCGACGGTTTACCCTTTTAACCGAAAACTTTCAAGTATTTTCTAAATATTTAAACCTTTTAACCTTATTTCAACACGTTTTACTATATACTGTAGTTTGATGTAGACTTTAAACTAGCGTAACCTTAACACCCCTCACTAGTGTTTAAGTAGATATTTTCAATCTCCTTTTTCATCCATCTTATATCTCCCACCTGTCGTTATAACTTTAAACATACATTTTGTGAATTAGATGTGTAAATCTGTGATCTCGTCCCTAGATCTCCTCTTGGCAGTTTGAGGACCAGGTTACCTTGCCCACACGCCAACTGCGCACGCCTATTCGCTTCTCCACCTTCTTTCCTATCCTCGAACCTTCAGGACGAGAGAAGTGCCTCTGAGGGCTCGTTCACACTCTACCAGATAGCTTTCGTGACGACATAAATATAGGATAGGCCTTCTATTTAAACTTCGACACACCTTTCGTGCCGTGGTATATCTCGTATCGGGTGGGTTTTTGGGTCGCAAAATAACTTTTCCTGTTGACACTGCAACGAAGCTAGTGCATGCATGTGTATAAGTGCGGCTGCGGAATTCCATTCGGTGTAGTGTAAACGAAGCCTTACATGCAATTAAGTTATATATTCACAGTTAAAACTGAGAAACATTTTGATAATTGGCCATCACCTGAAAACCAGGAGTCGTTGGTCAAAGGCGTTTGTTTTAATAAACATGTAATATTAGCTTTATCAGTTCAAACACATTAGCTTCAACTTTTACGTGAAATGCAAATTTCCCCAAATTTTAGTGAAGGCTTAGGCAAACAAGAGCAGAAAACGAGCCTAACCTTTCCCGTGATGGTGGTGACGTTGTCCACTCTCAACTCCGACCTGTCCATCGTGATAATTCTCTCGGCCACCTTATACATCTGTTCCATGGTGCAGTCCACTTTAGCAGTTTTGTTCGTTTCTTTCCACACATTCACACCTCCAGCCCTCTGGTTAATTATCCAAACGTACTTCGGCCCGTAAAGGTCTAACTTGTATACCTCAGAAGAAATGTCATACGTGTACAGTTATTTCTGTTGTAAAAATGTTTGGTAAAGTTGCAGGTAAAAGTCTCTTAAAGCAGGTTTTCTGTGGATAATAATAATAATAATAATAATAATAATAATAATAATAATAATAATAATAATAATAACAATAATAATAATAATAATAATTCATCTAGAATCAACTGACATACGACGTTTAAAACAGGCCCAAGTATTCAATGAAATCATTTCCGTTACAATCGCGTGCCTCGGACCATCAATTGACAAAATATATAACAGCTAGATAAGTAAAAAAAATGAAGGAGCTTGTAATTCATTGGATAGTCATATTGATATCAACATTAGCCACCGCCCTTTCAAATATATCCTGGATTGGCCTCTTCAGCACACAATTGCAAAAACCGCATAAATCAGTTGCTGCAGTCACTAGCTGCCTCAATGTATCGAACCGAAATAGAAATTTTATTTAACACTCCTACATAGCAAAGACAGGTTTGAGCTAGGCTTTTATATTCAAAGTGATAAGCCTTTAACCAATGCACTAGCGGTAACAACGGAGAAAAGCCGTTGTTAGTTGTCTGAGAGCCAGTATCGGCAGTAATGCATACAAATAACACAAACGTATGCAGAGAAAGACACAGACAGGTTGACTATCCGACTAAAACATGAACGAACGTTTCGAGCGTTGGCCCTTTGTAAGAGCAAACTGATAGACAGACAGAGAGGAGGACAGACAGACAAATGACTGAATGATTGATTGACAAACTAACCGAATAACAAGCAAGTAGACAGAGAAAAGGCAAACACTTGCTCACCCAGGAAGAGACAAACAAAATTAGTTACAGTGGCAGGCAGACAGGTATGGCAACAAGTATATTAAGGCCGTATCTACAAAACACTCACTTCGCAGAACAGTTTCAAAGCTTGGGGAGCTCCAAACTGTCCTAAGAATATTCTTGTATCCTTTTTCTGAGGAGAAAAACAGTGCTGCTGTTAGCTGCATGTGACAACTTGTAAAAAGAAAAAATACTTGCAGGGACACAGACCGAGCCTCAATGAGCCCGATTCACTTTAAGCCATTCTATGGGAATTTGATTTCAGTACAACCTATTTTGCTCGTTTTTGCTTTCTATACCTTGCAATATTCTTAACCAAAAGGTCTGTTTTATCTCTATCACCTTATAAACCATAAGCTTGGCACGTAATTCGGCTCTGTGGCTCAAACTGGGGGTGTTTCCGGAACTGACTCTGATTGAGTTCATTGGCTCGACGTCAGCTGCGATGTTGTTTGCCTTGAGCTTCTTCGTTAGGTCTTCCGTCACCTAGCGGAGATAGGAAGAACTTTGATGTACAGACTCATGGTCTCTCTGTTCTAAACTATGTATTTTACAGATTTATATCCCCATTATATTGTAAAAACTATAACAGTGACAAAGACGATGGCAATGACAACAGCAACAGCAATAGAATTAGCAACAGCAATAGCAACAGCATTAGCAACAGCAATAACAACAGTATTAGCAACAGCAATAGAAATATTAAGAGCAACAGCAATAGCAACAGCATTAGCAACAGCAATAGAAATGTTAAGAGCAGCAGCAATAGCAACAGCAATAGAAATATTAAGAGCAACACCCATAGCAACAGCAATAGCAACAGCAATAACAATAACAACAGCAACAGCAACAGTAATAGCAACAGCAAAATTATGATGGTGCCCTTGAAAAGGTTAAAATATCAAACTATTCGTTCACTTGTTAACAGTACCTGAATATACCATCCGTTTTCCTCAACAAAATTGTAAAAGAGTGCAACTTTTTTCCATTTGAAATACTTTATGAACTCCACTGTCACATCGTTGAAAGCGTCATAAGAAGGTACATTGGCGGCGGTGTTGCTGAAATACCGATAAACACCCAGGTTGTGAGGCACTGCGTTGTACAAAATCTAAGAGGAAATTAAAAAGTGATTTAAAACAGTAAACGTATCAAAAATGCATTTGAAATGTATGATATAAAACTAACATCAATCTCAGGAATCGTTCACGTTTGTACCTTGTTAATTATTTGTGGTTGACACTATAGAAACACTTCAGGGCCGCTGCAAGCCTTGGAAAACCGAGGGGGCACCATCGAGAGCCGAAGTTGTTACCCTTCTAGGGCGTCCGGGGTCATGCACCCCCGGGGGATTTTGAAAATAAGTTTGTATGAAAACGTTTTTCCTGGGTTTTAAACACCATTTGAAACAAAATCTAAAACTAGCAAAACATTTTCCGTTTTTCTCAGACTTTGGATAATTTGCTGAACTTTACACATTTGTTGGGGAAAAATAGGGGGGGGGGGGGCACGGTCCCCCCAGCCCCTCCCCTTGCTACGGCCCTGCACTTAATACCTGTAGGTCGGTTGGGGACATGTTGGTGTTGTCTTAACCGTTAAAATGATTTTATTCAGATATTGACATTAACCTGGGGTACACCGCAGCATCTCTTAGCCAGTGAAATGGGCTATGATACTGAGCTTGGACACTTGGCAGTACCTCTTGGCCTGAAAAAGGGCTGATACTTACCTGGGTACAATGCAGTACCTCTTGGCCTGAAAAAAGGGTTGATACTGACCTGGGAACAATGCAGTACCTCTTGGCCTAACAAAAGGGCTGATACTGACCTGGGTACAATGCAATACCTTTTGGCCTGAAAAAAGGGTTGGTACTGACCTGGGGCACCTGGTAGTACCTCTTGGCTTGAGCCACCGTAGACATGATGTCATAAAAGGCCGGCCCCAGTATCAAGGACGGTCGGCGGTTTCCCGCGCATTTTGACATCATTTCGTGAAGGAAATGAAGAGCCACTCTTAATATTCTCTGTATATGAGAGAAAACACACACAGATGTTAGGTGCCACAAAACTGGTTAACACATTCGTCACCAACAGAGGTGCAGACAAAAACCCATTTGTGACTTCATCAGCTTTGACGTCAAAAAGCTGGTTGTATCGACAAATGTTGTGACTTGTCAGGACCTTTACAAAAATTCCAATCGACATCTGATAGTACATGGTTTGCAAGGTTAGGGTTCAAAAGCCGTCATAATTTTGTTAAAAAATTAGTAGAAAAATTTGCTCATATGGTGATTTTTCCTTTTTGCTCAAATGCCTGTTTCTTGAAAAACCTGAACACATCAGTCGAGTCGGCACATCGACTGTAACGACAGACACAGTTGAGAGGCACCAGGAAAAGAGGGAGAGAATGAGGAAAGAAGTGAGCAGTAAAAACGAAAAACTTGCTTGGCATGCCTGCGGGAACCATGTACTCTCCGAGGATAAGCTCAGATCTTGGAGAACATACATGAACCACTAGGTTCAGATAAGGATCTCGCATGAAGCCCTTAATGACAATTCTTAATTCTTAATGATTTCTTCTTTTAATAAAATGGTTGGGGTCAACGTTTTTTGAGCAGGAAGTGCAAGGATCAGGAACACGTTGTTCAGAGCATCATTTTTGTTTGTAACAACCCAGTTACTCTGCTTTTATCGCTAAGTTGATACATAGTTAAATAACAATAATAATAATAATAACAATAGTATTAATAATAATAATAATAATAATAATAATAATGATATTAATAATAATAATAATAATAATAATAATAATAGTAATAAGTTTTCGAGTTCGAAAAACTGATAGAAATGTGGATTGTAATTACAGTGTTGTTTTCCCTGAACCTTCGCTACATGTAGCTGTGACATCGGGCCTCAAACAGCAGAAAAAGAATGCTAACTCTAAAAATGTTAAAATATGGAAAGAGTCGATAAAATTCACTAATTAAAATGCAATAGTGTTTATTATCATTTTTAACACTACATGTAACTACGTAGGGTCATTAGTTAGGTAAGAGTAGGTCCTACTTTCACTCAGTTTTTGCGCACTTACTCATCCGCCATGTCGCAATTTCCCGTTTCATTTTTTGCTTAACGAACTCATGAGGGAAAATTTGGACTGCACTACTTATAGTCTACATTTGTTCTGGACAATACTTACATAGGTATCGACGTATTTCATTTCGACGTCGTATTCTCTGAACAGATCTGTAAGTTCGGTGCTGTTTTTCGCTAAACTCATTCCCATGTCGAAAGCTAGTTTGTAGCCATACTGGTCTCTGTCGGGGGTGCTCATGGGAACAAAAACCCCAATAACAATTTTCTTCTTCGCCAAAACCGCAACTTGGAGATGACAAAGAGCCAGTAAAGTGATCAGGCTTGCCAGCTTCATCGTGTCTTGGTACTTGCTTCAAATAATATTAATACTTCTTAACGCCGTCGCAACTATACTGAAATACAGAGAAAAATCGTTTAAAAGTGACGCGTTTATTTATTTTTCGATATTATCACCTTAGCCTTACTTCGAATCATTTGAGACTCTGTGTGTTTGCATTGCGAACGCGCACTAAAAATTATTCAAACCAGTTGTTGCGGTTTGCTTAACTGATCCGGTCTTTTCTAGTTTCAGTACCCGACCTTTGTTACCGCGCCGTCTTGGTGAAGCAATAAGTATAAATCCGTATAAGTCAGGCAGTTTTGTGAATTGTACCACATGCTGATCATTTTGCTACAGTAACGTTTTTGCTTTGATATAGAACGTTTCAGTTCGTTGGCGCAAATAAAGAATGACTGATAAAAACTCTCAATTTGAAAGATCCGCAGTTTAAAACATAAATGCCTTTTAACAAGATACTAAAGCAAGCTTTTCTCCTGCGATAACTATACGTTTTATTTTTACATGCACTTACCGATAAGAAAGGATTTACCATTTTTTGAATAAATATTAGAAATAGGGCATCAAATATTTGTAACTGTTAATTAACTGTATGGGCACCAAAAATGTCTAGCTGTTTGAGTTAACTCACAGAGTACTAAAAGGAAATGAATAGCTATAAGTTGAATACAGGTCAAACTATATTTTTCAATTAAATCATACCCACTGAAGTCGAAACGGTTCTTTTAAAGCACTGCTACGTTACCTCTTAGCTGTGTGTTAGCTTAATAAAAAAGCTGTAATATTCGAGACAGGGGACGATATCGGCACTTATATTAAAATAGAAGAATAAATCAATTGCGATAGGAATCTTGCACTGCGTCTGATTGGAGGTCCTGTGAGAAATAAACATGCGTTGGATCAAAAGCGCGTTGCACCTTTGTATCGCGATTAAAGCAAAAAAATGAGAGCTCTTATTTGAATACAAAGATTCGCGCAATTTAAATGTTCATTAAAAATGGCACTTGTTCGGAAATTAGCTTTGAAATTGAACTCCGCATTTGACTACTGATATGATACAAAACCCATGTAAATTGCATAAAATAACAAAGAAATAAACTCGATAGAAACACATAATTACATATCACCAACAGGCTGTCGGCGATGAATCTCAGGCATTCCTATATTCTTAAACCAGTTTATGAAAGATTCTCAGTTATGGTTGGCAGAAGTGTTTCAAAATAGAACTATTGCTGAGAGCCGTTTCGTTTAGAATAGCGATCCCCTATCATAAAATCTACCGAGAACACGCTTATTGCATTAATAAAGTTTCTTAAATTGCCTCCTGTCAATTCGCTCTGGCCTGTTTGGAAGCAACTTTCAAAAACAGCGGATGTATGATAAGACAATTGATAAGAGACTTTTGGGGACCCAGAAAACCTCGTGCAATATTAATTGTCGTGGGTGGCCATGCAGACGAACCATAAATTTTCTTAAATAGCTTTTCATAATCTCCCTCCCGGGATAGTTCAAGGATACTGAAAAAGACGACTACACGCTTTTTTATTAGAACCAGTAGCAGAGGCTCATTGCTCTTAATTTTTTGACGATATGAGCCTCAAATTAATGTTAAATTGTTCTTATTTCTATGTGTGGTTTAAATTGAATAAAAACTAAGTGTAAGGTATTGCAATACATGTAGTGGAAAACGAACTGCTTGGCGGATTTATCTTGGATTCGCTGAGTCATTTTCAAGCAATTTGAGGCAATGGCATTGAATAAAAAAGAGAAAAACTGCGAATCATTTTTTTTTCATTCTGTATTATTAAGATAAAGATCGAGGCTCAGAAAAGTTAGCTATCGAGCATGAGTCTGGGTATGATCTTAATTTTTTTCTTAAATTTTAGCCAATCCGAGCCTCATTGTTCTTATAAAGTTGTTCTTATAAAAAAGCGTGTACTGGAAAACCGGCTGTAAAAGTACTGAGCAGTCAAGTTGACGAGAAATCTATAACTTGGAAGAGCTTAGCCTCAGTGACTGCACTTTAAAATTTACCTCAATACGTCCAAGTTTAAAAATGACGGCAGCGCTTTAAAGTCCTCCTATCTTGGGCGGCACAAAAACACAAACCAATTGATCTTTCTTACACAACAACTTAAAATTCAGTGCAGACTAGAAATATTTTAGGGTGTAAATAAGGTATTAACGAAATGTTAAAGTCAAAGAAATGTCACGTACCTCGGACAGATATCCACTTAAGCTATTTAGATCTTATATACTTATATCTAATTATTGGTTGTATTTCTTTCACGTCCTCAAGTGATAATATGTTGCATGCCGCTGTGAGGTTCTTACTTTTTGCGTGGGCTCCAACATTTCGCTACGTGCTGATTAGGAAACTTTCTTGAGAAATACCGCAGTCTTTTTGTTTTGAAACAGAACGATATTATTCGTGGTCTCTACGACAAAAGGTTACAACGAACTAGTTTGGAGATCCTGGTAATCTAATATAAAATCATAATTTCATGAAGACAGACTGACTTAAAACAATAGACAATATTTATTTGCTTTGAAAATGCATATTTTCTCTCAGATGTATTGCTTGACTCGCAGTTTAGATTGAAAGATTACTCCAAAAAGTCAGTCACACTTACGAAAATTATAAGAAAACTAATAACCGAAATGCATCTGGGCCAGTTAATGCTAGTACGATATCTGAGCGGTTGCTTGTCTACAACCAATGTGTTTCAGTTCGTAATAGCCAATTTCATTTGGACAGAAACAAACTATGCGGAATAATTTTTAAAGGCTAACCGCCTTAAATTTTGAAGAACTATGCAGTCAAAAAAGGCGAAGAGTCAAAATGAACCAGCAATCTTAACGCCAAAGAGCTATAAAAAGCTCCAACTACTTGGTTTTTTCTTTTCGTGCAAAAGTTTTTACATGGGTGGAAAATAGTTACTTCTACTTCTCAACAGATATAACACCAAATAATTATACAAACACAAATACAGATACAAAGCCAGGATAATTGACCTTTTTTTTTGAGAAACCTAATCAATACACGTCGTTAAGACTTAATCACTTACTGCACTTTTCATTAAACTACTTTAGCTTATTGCTCTACATGCAAGTTTGACTCCCAGGAAAGAACACTCGGAAGGCACATGCTTTGTTGATCAAACGTATTGTTTAATTAGTTTTCAATTCCGTCGGGTGGAATAAGTACCCCGAATCTAGACAACATTTTAAAAAAAACAGCTGTTCTTCGTCGCACTCAGGATAACTAACATGATTAAATTTACAAGAACATGGTTGCACCCCTTCAAGAATGACATATATTAGTATGTAATAAACCCGTTTCTCAGCCGGATACGCTCATAATTTAACCCTTAACTTTAAGAATATTTCTGCATGCTTAAAGACAACTGCGGAAAAGAAAAGATACCTGATATAAAAAGAATTCATCTTTAGCAATGAAATGTTCTGTATGCTCGTAGTTGCTTCGATAACACCGAGATAGCTTGAAGATATTCCAACAAAACGTGACAACAACCCCTTTTGAAATTGAGTCAAAGTCTTAAAACACCAAATCCACGGAGTTTATGTCAATTTTTTAGCCTTAATACTGTTTTCTTCAACCTTGAAGTCAGCGCAAGAACAGGAATCAGTAGGAACACTATGTCAACAAATTTAGTTAGGCTTCTGCGACGTTTCGCGTTTTAGGTTTAGAATGATGCATAAAGTGTTCCGTGTCGCCAGATTTCGGTTTTCGGACTCCTTGTAAGGTCCTAATAAGCCGATCACCCATTGTATCCATGAGCTAAATACGAAGATTTTGAATCAAGGCTCCAGGTAATTAGATTAATTTTTGAGAAGTTGATAAGCAAAGAGTAGTATGCGGAATATAAAAACGTCCAGATCCACGAAACTCGGTATTTTCTTTTTGTTTTACGTTTGTTTCAAAACGTTATAGATGTAATAAGCCGAAAGATAAAACAGTTCAACTATCCCACTTCACTGTATCACGTCAGAAGTTGTTCAACTAAAAGCATAATATTTGTAACTAATCACTAATCCCATCTACAAACTTGCGACAGGATAAATTTTACCGCCTTGCAGGCGTCTCTTAAACCTGCCAGAAAATATTGCAAATAAATTATTATGTTTAAATTCTATTTATTGTAGTTCTTAAGTCCACGATACTACTATTGTAGTTCTAAAGTCCACGATACTACATTAACATGATCCATGTTCCTGGTGTTTAAAAATTTAATCATGCATGAAGTTAAGTGACAGAGGATAACTTGATAGTAGGCGGACACAACTAGTTGAAGCTACTTAAAATTGCAAATGTATCAACGCAGGACGTTTGCGTTTTTCTGATGCAAATAGTTATAGATTCTTAAATTTTAAAATTTACCAATGCGGGACACTAGACCATCGCCCAACGTGGTATGAAACAACAAAACATGTTAAAAGAGACAACTAACACACATGCACCCACAATGAACAAGCGAGTCAAATTTGAGCATCAACCAAAGTGGTGGAAACCCGAAATAAGCGACCTGACCAACTCCAGAGACAATTTATTGAAACGAGCCAGGCGAACAAATTCTAGTCAAGATTGGGAAAAAATTTAATCAGCAAAAAGCAAAGCAATAACAATTCGAAAAGCAAAACCAAATTACATCAGAAACTCTCTAGAAGAAAACAATAAAGACCCCAAGCGCCTGTGGAACAAACTGAAAAATCCAGCTGGCAACGAGAAGCAGCCCAGCACCATTAACGGTCTGGAGTAAAACGGATCACTCATTGACGAGAAGAAAGATTTTGGGAAAATACTTAACAATAGTGAAAACGACTCAAAAACAAAGGAAGCGCCGATACCACGGCTTGTTCTTGTCTGTTTTCAAGACTGTCGCAGAGCTGCATGCGTCACAGAGGATATCGTGTGAAGTGGGCCCCTGCAAGGCATCGTGGGGCGGCGGGCGGCAGCTGCTTTCTGGCGCCAAGTTCAGTTTGCGGGCTTTCTTTTGCTCTGTTTATTTGCCGCGTCCTTTTCCTAGTTCCCGCCGTTGGTTTCCCTTTGGTCTCAGCTTGAAAACCTCTTTGTAGCATTTTTAAAAACCTGATTAGCAGTTAATTTCATTCATTCTTGTACTTGTAGTCTGAAGAAGGCAGAGAAGTGACGGGAAATTTGATATTTTTAAAAGTTTTGACCAGATTCGTATTTTTTTATATGTAAAGCATCTGTAATCCTGTGCTGTCTTGTTTTGTCTAAAGTTGCTGAAACTAAGAACATATTTGTCAATGTTTAGCAACTGAAGACTGTCCGCTCGTAATTTGACTTTCAACAAACCTCAGTTAGTGCTGACTGAGACACTGACCTCAGCAAGGAAACAAATGTCGCAACTGAAAGCTAGACAGCTTGGTTTCGGAATCAGAATAATTTCACAATTCAAATGTTTTCTACTGCTTCAAAACCATTAAAAAGAAATATTTAAACTCCCTACATTCTGGCCTGGACGTGCTACTATATAAGGAAGGTTCGTTTAGGCCAAGTACGCATGCGTTAGATAATGTCCTTCGACTACTTATCACAGTCTTATGTAAAACTGTAGTTAAATAATTGAAAGCCTCGTGTTTTAAAAACACAGATAACTCTAGTACTGGCGATTTATAAGGGCGAAGTATATTTATGCTAGCATGTGTAAAGTTCTGAATCTGATAGTATATTTACTTGTTCTTATATAACAGGCGAAAGTGCATTGAATATTTGATGTTAGTTTTGTCGAGTGAATGGTTCAATCAAACTCGGTAAAGTAACGTATTTTAATTTTATTTAATATTATTATAGCGACCCGGTGTTGTCAAATGCATGCGCCAAAAACCAAGTGCGAGGAAGAAACACGCATCTTCATCAAATTCAAACATGCTGAAAGCTCAACCAGACAAGCAGTAGTCATAAACAGAAGGAAATAACTAGCACAAAACCATTCTCAAAGTTGAACTCACACGCAAAGAATTTCGAGTAGATATTTTGTCTTCAGCTTTCCATTTATGCTCAGTTGACTCATCTTCAGAGAGAATTGAGATAAACTTAAGAGAAAACAAAATGGAGCACGTTCCGTGTTTACAAACCAACGCCACAATATCTAGAGAAATTCTTCATCTCGAACTAAAACATACATTTCATCTCGTAAAGATGAAGGCAATTTTA
The DNA here is from genome assembly GCA_025403585.1 of Parazoanthus swiftii. Lineage (NCBI taxonomy): Eukaryota > Metazoa > Cnidaria > Anthozoa > Zoantharia > Parazoanthidae > Parazoanthus > Parazoanthus swiftii. The sequence continues at coordinate 20,768 of JAOBYE010194437.1, forward strand.
AATCTTTACCGAAAAATTTAGAACTAAAGTTTCTTACCTTTAAGTGATTGAAAAGAATAGTGTAGAAGTGGAACTTCCATTCTGTACTAGCGTAGCTCTACGTGTGTGTTTTACAATTGTTTGGTCCACGGAGTTGTGCTGGGCGTGGGAAACAAAAAGCTTTTTATATGGAAATATTGCTTCCTGCCACATGTCTATAAATATCGCTTGTTGTAGTTGTGATAATCACAACAGGTAATTACCCCCCTTTGGAATTGGACCCCACTTTCAAAGTTCAAGGTCTGAATAGTTCTCGAGGTAAATTACAGTTGTTTGTGTGTTTGTCATTTTTTCTTTTTCATTCACTTCGTATACTGCGATAACAGTCAAAAATAAAACGAATCAATTTACATAAATGGAAACCGAATATTCCATATTATTGCTACTATTACTATTTTTCAGTTACGCTGTTTCTTATCATACAATACGGTGACATTTTCGACATGTCATTATAAATCAGCATATAACTTGGACTTTTCCATAAAACGAAGAGCTATACAAACACTCACGGCCGTTACTTGGACAAATAAACAAATGAGGAAAATACGAACGGGCAGAGACAGAATACGAAAGAGACAATGAATAACTTACAATTTTCTATTTGTTACATATAGCGACTGGTACAGTTATGTTGTTTTCCCCTTGTTTCGAGTTTTGGTGTATTTCGCAACGATGCAAAGCTGCAAATGAATTGCGTATGTTATTATTATTATTACTATTGTTACTGTTACTATTACTATTATTAAAAAATAGCTGTTAGTGCCAAGTACAAGAAGTTATAATTCTCTGCTGCAAAAAGTCTGTTATGTCCCCCCGATAAATGTCCCTTTCCTCTCTCTGTTTCTAGTTTCCTTTATGGCCTCATCCAGCTGTCTCTCGGTCTCCGTCTCTGTCTCTGTCTCTGTCTCTGTCTCTCAGTCTCCGTCTCTGTCTCTGTCTACGTCTCTGTCTCTGTCTCTGTCTCTGTCTCCGTCTCTGTCTCTGTCTCTGTCTCTATGTGTTTGTGACATGTATGTTTATATCTGTTCTTCTTTAACGCAACAGTTAGTCGGAATTTCAGTGCAAGATCAAAACTGATCGACTGCAAAGCACTTGTTTAGTCGTTGGCTCAAATAATCATTTTCCTAGTTTACACACTGTTTTAACGAAAAGCGTTCTACATTGGTCAGTGATAGCTTTTCTTACAACAGGTTTATGAATACGCGGCTTTTCGCTTCAAGGATATCAATTTTTGACGGTAGCTTGCTTATCTCTCTGTTAATCCCTGTTTCGCATCGTTTTCGTGGAGATGTCGGCATGAGAGACCTTTGGTTGTACATTACATAACACATATCCTTACGTAGACAAAATATTGACGAGTTCAACAACAATAAACTGCTTACAGCCGTTAAATACTCGTCGAAACATTTTCAGTTATTTGTTTGACATTTTTCGTGACCAACTTTCATAACTGCTGAGTTTCTGTCCACACGGGTTTCGGTTTTGTACTGACGTGTATCTCCAGGTTGACTTGGGCTCGAGGTGAAAACAAGACTCGTAGAAGTACTTAGATATCTTCACGAATTATTTTTTCTAGTTTGGAAAACTTTTAGACTCCCAATAAATGGAATATTTTGAGTATTTAGAATTACCATGTTTATTGAAGGTCATCGTTGAAAAACCAGTATTTGAGTCAAGAACAAAGACAAAGACAGACGTTGACCAGGGCAGACCTTTTAGTGATAAAGGTGCACTGCTGCGAGCAAGTTACCCAGTGAACTAACCATTTTAATCCTTAGAAGGCTTCTGTTGGAATTTTTAAATTGAATTGAACTTACTTAAAACGTTTATTTTAACTAGTCAAACTTATGTTTAGTTAGTTAGTTGGTTAAAGTTTATTTGTTATTTACTTTTATGTTTATTACGATTATGTAAACGCTCTGAGCGAATAGCGCTAATGTAGGCCCAATGGTCCCCTACGTGGGAGGTAACTCAAAATAATATACTTTTAAGGATTCGCCCAAATGACATTATCACTAGTGAGATAGTTGTCGGTTACTGCCGTCCGTTCGAGATATTAAAAGTATACTATAGTAAATTCATATATTACTATAACAGGCTTGCTATTTGTCCATGAGGAAGGCGCAGAACAAAAGGCTTAATTATGGAAGACAATTCAGCTACTGCATGTATGCTCCTGAACACGCACCAAGTCGACGGCCCTCTGGCCAGCGCCGAGTTCAAATAGACTGAATTGGGGTTTACTAGAAAACGAGAACGCTGATATACAGATTGTGCCGTTATTAGTTCAACTTTACAACCAGGATTCAGACTCCAGTTTGCTCGATTTGCACTCTCTCATAAACGATAAGAAAAGTGATTGGTTGGTAAACGAAAAATAAAACAGAATAATGTTGTTTTCAGAGGGTATTATCGGAGCTGTAGCCGTACTGACCGCTGTAAGTCTCTAATAAATCCAAACGTGATCAATGATTTGCATAAATGTTCATTTCTAATTTTCTCATGTTTTTTGCAAGTTAAAAAAGCTACTTGTACCAGCAAAACACCTGCTTCATCGGGTCTTTTTGGATCGGCTATTAAACATCGATGAACTTGTTACTTAAGAGTTTTTGCTACTAAGTTTTGATTGCTAAATCTGTCTATTAAACACGCATCTCTCAACTTGTATTTACGGCTCTCGTGAAATACTTCCAGTTCTTCCACAATCGAAAGACTCTGAATTTGCGGCCATGGCTGAAAATTGAGACTAACCGCTTTTTAGAGGAAAAAAATTGCAGATGGAGCAGGTATAGCTAAAAACGTTGGAATTATGCCTGCACTTCTAGGCCAACCAGACACCGGCCGGGTTAATATATACAGTTACTATGACTTCAGAACACTGCAGCAAGAACCTTGACAGGGCTTAAAACAATCTTAATGATGAATACCCTTAAGATACAACAACCTTCTTTATTGCATGTCCATCTAGACACTTACGGTAAATCTTTTAGCCTTGCAAAAAAGCAAAAACCCTTCCAGAACTCTAAGATCTTCCTAGTCATTGTCTAAATCAACAGTCTTACCATGCTTGATCGACTCTCACAAAACTAAATATTAAACACGATATGCAGGGAATCATTAGACATTACTAAGTAACGGCCTCCTGACGAAATGTGATTCATTTATCCATGCGCTGCTCGTCATCTTTCTAGCGAGTTACTGGGCTCTCATCAATTTAACAAAATTAGCAATAATTCTAATCTCGGAGTTGAATATGCAAACGTCGATTGTATACGTTAACTCTTTTTATTCTAAAAACGAATTTTGAAACAGTTTCACTTTTTGCTCCAAGTTTTCTGAACACAAGAGTTAGACGCGGGCGTACAATCTTTAACGTAACTTAATATCTTCCTGCTGAAACAATGCTAGAAGAACAATATATGTATGGCGTATATTCATTCTAATGCGTTTTAAAATCCAAAAACCAGGACTTGTAATCTTTTATCAAAATCACAGTGAGTGTGAGTCGTAAAATGATTTCGTCAACAAAGTTGTTGAATGGATTTCAGTCTTATTTGTTTTTCAAAATAAGGAAATTTCTTAAGAATGATTTTGTGCCCCAATCACCAACCAATTGCAATGAAGAACGTTAAATCTCATATAATAGACCTTAAAATGAATGAAGAAGAGCTAAGAGGCGGTCTCGCTTTTAGAATAAAGACAGCAATTTCTTTGAGTTGTCTTGCGTTAAACACTGTAGATATTAAATGAATTTGAGATCATAGTTCAATGGCTTCGTGATCGTTAAGAAAAACCTCTTCTATAATACTTGCATTTGATATTGGACCAACTAGAATATACCTGCTTTTGACCGTAATAGATAAACGTCAATCAACTAGAAATAGAAATAACGAGCAACGATCTTACAGTAAAAATCTTTAGTTAGAATAACGAATGGGATACAAACCCTTGTACAAGTCCTCAGCTCATCAAATCGCAATTTCCTGCACATAAACGTCAGCTTTATAATCTTCGTACCATTGCAATCTGAGGTTCAATGCGCAAAAGTTTCTCAGCAAAATATTTACGAGCAGCGATTGCGTCCGGCAGGTGCCATCAAACGGAAAATTATCTCAATTAAAATTAGACCGCGGTTTGATTGGTAGAAATCGATTCTTATATGTGAACCGATCAAATACACATACGTTAAAACTAAAGTTCAAGACATATTTTGCTGCTTTGCAGTCATCACTTGAACACCAAACTCCCCATGCATCTTCGAAATTCATTTTCTACGCGTTGCGTGCAATGTCGTTGTATTGTCAAAATTTTGTTGATTCAAACATTCCAAGAAGGAAATTGACCAATGACTGCATTCTTTAGGCCAAGGTTTTGTTCAAAAACAATTATGTAAACATTGAAAAGATACCCGTGCTGGGAACTAATTGTATGCTCTTTTTCTTTATTTTTGAAGATTGTATAGAAAACTTGACAGAAAAATGACATAATAATCACAAAAATAGGAAAACATTCGAAGAGCAGTTTAACTCATCTATTCATTGTAATTTACTATTTGCCAGCAAGAAAAAAAGTTGAAATCAAGGTAAACGTTGATTAGTTAATTGTGTTACCATAAAATTGGGAAACCGCTAAAGAGATGGTTCAATGGAACTAGCATGAATAACGTCTAACTCGCATTTTAAATTGAGGACAAATAATTTGTTTCCATATTGTAAAATACTAATATGAAATACAGCAGGAATGTACATTTATAGTCGTAGTACAGAAGAATTAAATACAGGTTCAGCGCTCGGAATATTGCTAATTACTTATGTATTGTCAACCATTATCATTCTTATATGGTAGTATGGTTTGTCCATTTACTAAAATGTTTCGTGACCAATATTGATCTACAGATAGATTCAGTGATCGTTTAACATCAGAAATATGAAAAATAATATCCAATTAAAGGAATTATTGAGCAACATTTGCTGCTAACATGGGTATTTACCGATATAATATTTTCGAAACAAATCGATTTATTTTATCCTTTAACGCACCTCTTTAAACTTTGATACAAAAGCCAGGCCATAAACAGATTATATTGAACGCGGGCGGCAATCTACGAATCACTTTAATCTTCCAAGTTTTTGAAAAGATTATTCAATTTTGTTAAATAAAGCTTTATTTCAGCTATAGAATTTTTTCAATTCAGTTTATTATCTATACTTTTAAGAGTAAGAAATGTTTGACTGTTCAATTTCATAAACTAAGCTCTATAACAGCACAAGAAAAAGGTAAAAATAATTTATATTTTTTAAACGTTGGGCATTAGTCGAATTTTTTCAGTTGTCGAAATAAGTTTCGACATATAAAAAAATAAAACAAAAATACCAAGAAAGAGTGAGAAACGTTTCTGGAAAACATTTGAAAGTAACAGATTGTTCAATTGGTAACAATGATGAAAGTCACCCGGTTCATCCGGGGACTTGAATTGTCGGCGTTTAATCAACGCGTGCCGTTAAGCTCACCTGCGAGTATAATAAATTGTAATGATTTGATTGGGATTTTAAAACATTATATCAACCTGAACAATTCATTTCAAGCATGGGCTTAGAGTTCAGTTTTCACGGCTTTTTCGAAATAAACTCGACTGAGATATGCCCAAGAACTTACAGAAGGTTGATTACTAAAAAGATTTATAAGTCCATTGACCTCTAAGAATGAATGACTGATTTTAAGCATAATCTTTTACCGGCAAAGCTGTTTTAACTGTGCAGTGAACGATGCTTTTGGTGTTGTGGGTGGGTTGGACAAATGACAAAGCTTGATGCCTTGGGTATTCTGAATATTCTAGAAGAAGATACGCTATTATTACTTCGAACAACAACAGAAAACAGATTTCCACCATGTCTGAATAGCAAACGAAAAGCTTCCGTCAAAACTTCCCTTGCTGTTTTCTAACTAATTTTATTATTATTCCAAATCTTTTTGTAAAACAAAAGAGAACAGGAAACGGCTGAATTTTCCCCTAACGATTCAGTCGTCTTGTTTGTCAGCCAAGTATTTTCATTTTTTCCCGCTGGCTTTTCAGTTCTAGTATAGCACGAGCCTGACATTTTACACTTGAGACAGATTTTCTATCAGTTGAAACTGTCGTACAGTATAATTACGAGCTTTGGGACTCGCTATAAGTCGATAGTATACATGTATATATAACAATACGACATGATAGAGGAAAGACACACTCGCGTGACACACACAGCAGATTTCCCAACTGTTACACGCTTTTTTTATAAGAACCAGTAAATTTGGTCGTGGCTTCTTAAATTGTTCTTACTTTTATTTGTGGCTGAAGTCGAACAAAAACTAAGCCTAAGGTATTGCAATACATGTACTGGAAAACGAATTGCTTGGTGGGTGTATTTTTTATTAATTCATCCCCGCGGATTTATCATGGATTCGCTGAGTCATTTTCCCAAGACGACTTCCAGTGTTTATTATCCCAGGAAAAATTTTAGCTATCGAGCCCGAGCCTCAGATTGTTTTAAATTGTTCTTAAATTTTGTCCAATCCGAGCACCGTTGTTCTTATAAAATTGCTCTTATAAAAAAGCGTGTATGAGATAAATTGTTTGAATCTCTCGTAATTTGCAATATTTGAAGCAGGTAAAACTCTGGTGAATTGCACATCAACCTCTTACGATTTCACACATAATGTCAATGAGACAATGACTTAATGAACGTGAAATACTCACGCGATAACATTTTCTCGATTTTCATCCGACTCTTGCTTTTGTTTCAAACGCGCTTCGCTTATAAAGATCCTATGTCGGCTTCCGCGTTAATGCCGAGATTGCTGTCAAACGTTTATATTAGAAAAAAAAAAAGCAAACATTTGAAGGCACAGAAGGTGCTTTTTGTTTCATCAAATCGGATTAAAGCAGACATTGTAATATATTATATTTAAATATAGTATTAAAAAGCTATGTGTCTATTTTTGATTCTTAATATCACTAACACGTACTAGTTTAGAATAGGGCAATATTTTGTGCTATATATATACGTACATCAGTTTTTGTAACCAAATATGTAACACGTTAAACAAAAAAGCATCGCGAAATCCTTATAGTAAAGAGAAATACTGATCTCGAAAAGAATATTCTTTTTTGACTTAAGTGAAAATCAAGATAAAATGATTGTCGGCATCGATGGTGATGTTTATATGCAAAAGAAGGAAGGTGTAAGGAATGAAAGTATAACTAGCTGTCTCGATCCCCGAGTTCAGACTAGGTTGTTTAATATGAGTAAATTATGTAAATATTGTTGATCAGTTTCGCATTATTTGTAAATAATGCACTATCTTTCTGATGGTTCCAAATAATATTAATAACAATAATAATAATAATAATAATAACAATAATAATAATAATAATAATAATAATAATAATAATAATAATAATAATACTAATAACAACATCTATCTATCTATCTCCTAGCTTATAAATTTTGACAAATGAAGCTGACTCCAAGAAACTAATTGGAATAAATTCATTGTTCATTGCTTGAATGATGTTTCAATTCAACCATCATACAGGTAACGAAGCCTTTGACAAAACTTGCTGTTCTTCGTGTGGAGCAAGTTCGGAATGATCACGAATGAACAGGAATAAACCAAGTGATAAGGTGAACTAGAGCATAAAAAGCGAAATTGTACACTTTATGAAACTACAGAGATACAGTATCAATCAACTGATGCTAAACATCATGAGGAACTTTTGGAGACAGTCCCAGACAGCTAATCAAAGTGATATCTTCCTACACCAAGGAATAACCATGCATGGTGTTAAGCTGTTTACAAACCTTACAAAGCCTCAACCCTAAATGAATCAGAGCTTAACCTGGTCGTTCCATTGCACCAACCTGATTCAGACTTTCGATTGAACCTTAATAAAAACGACACCTGCTTTCTTGTTGGTGGCACCGCGGAAGGTTTTGCGGGAGCTTGTCTATATATATAAATATATGTTCTATGAAAGGATCCTGCAATGAACACAATTCTAATTCCAGAATAACGGAGTATGGTTTTTGTTTCGTGGAAAGCAGTTTCGATAAACTAAAGGATTAATTGATATGGCACTAATGGACAAAAAATGCTGTTTCCAAAAGCCTGTATTTATATTACTAATTTGTGTTACGTTACCATGCACGTGATTGCCTACGCTTGTTGTAGCAAACAGCGTGACTGTGCACTTTTCAGAAATTTGCTTGGATACACCGCTCTTTACCTTTAGAACCTTAAAAACCTTAGCAAAAACATTTACAACATATTTCTTTAACTGAAAAGACAATATTTTTGCAACGATAAAACAAAGTTAATGCTTACAGCTGCATCACAAATAGCCCAAGTTTGCGAAGCGATTTGTCTTTTTGAAAGTCATCTTTATGGGAGTAAGTTACACCAGGAAATCGTATTTTCCAGCTTACAGCACTTCCTCCAGTGTGTGCCTGAAAAAGTATTTCATGAACCCTACGCAAACTTACTTTGTTTAAAACTAGATATTGAGTTATATAGCCACAAGAATACACTGTCCACTGCAAAATTCTAAAATCTTTCTTCTCAAAACTCATATATAGACTCAATCAGAAGTAAGTTAAGATGTCATTTTATGTTGGTGTTAATTATAGAGCTATGACTTCTTTTTGTAAAATCTTGTATAGTTGGTTAGTAAAATGTCATTGAAAACTGGTCTTATGCTTTTATTCATCGGGTTGCTTGGGTAACAGCAAAAGGAAGTCGATAAACCAATCGTCCTAATTTAGCTATGTTACAGAAGGATATTAAGTTGTGTTTAAGAACATTTTTTTTGGCGTTTGCAGTGAATTTTGTATTCTTTTGGTCCGGCACCCCACATCTTCATCTTCAATGTAATATTTGGTTAGTATATTGGTTAGTATACCATTGTATTTAGTTTTCAAAAATGTGTGCTTATGTAAGACTCCAACTGTTAAAGCAAAACCTTTCGAGCACTTGCTGGAAGAATTACTATGAGTTGGAAATATATTTTCCAGGTGTAAAAATGGGCCGTTACAGTGACCTGGACAAGGGCTCCAATTAAGTTTTATAAATTTGATCTGAATATCTCCTTGCCCTACAGAGCACCACTTTGTACTTGCCTTTGGAGCCGGAACCCGATTTAAGGTGTTTTAGGTCGCTTAGGGGGAAAACTCTTTCGGGAGGTAGAACCGTTCCAAAGGACCTTCCGGAAGAAAATATAAAACAGTGCACTCTACAACTGGATACCCTAGATCGAATTTAATATAGTTTGTGGCCCACGCCCAAATCGCTTTAATTTTCCATATTAAGTCTCATTATTTTGCCAGTGGTCATTATCGTCACACAAATTTTCAAAATAAATAATTCGGATGCATGCCGCGTTGGAGCTACCTGTGTCTGAAACAAGAGACGTTCAGCTTGGCTATCACTCCAAAATTACTAAAAAAGACTTTTAATCGCTACTAATCGAACTCGTAGAAGTTTGAAAACAAAAAAAGAGTTTTTAAGAGTAGGAAGCGATATTCCTTTAATGTGAGATAAAATTGTTTTCTTTGGAGAATTCCTTGAAAGGTATGGAGTAGTATTGTTCGAGAAGTGATTAAAAACAAGTGTGAAATTTATATTTACCGTAAATTATTTACCAATTTGTAAGGTGCAAATATATTTCGTTCGTTGAAAAATACGAGTGTAACAAGTTAGACCTTAAGATCCATGTTTGTGTGCTAACTACAAAGCACAATTTGAGGGTCCCTTTTTGCCGTTGATTTGGCGTCGCCATGCATAGTCGTGTAGCGAACGGTAACAAAAAGCCAATTATTTTGTTCATTAATCTTAATTAAATTCCCATTAATTAAGAGTTAATCATTTGTTTGTATTACTGTAGCAGTTCTATAACTTAGGGGAGACAAATGTTGAGGGTTATGACTCACGTGAAAATCTACCTTCAATGACCCGTTAAAAACTTCACGATTGACAAACTGGAAGCCCGACACTGGTCACGTGACTGCCGGTGGTGTACGTCTCCAGGCTTTGGACAGTGGAAACCGCAAGCCATCCGCAAGCTTTTACATTAGTTATCAATCTAAACATTTCCCGCGCTTACATTTTCGGGTACAGTGGAACCCCGCCTTACGGCTACCTCGTTAATACGGTCACTTTCTTTTTGTTTTTGGCCCGCCGAAATGCCCATGCATTTTCTTATAAGAAAACCCGTTAATGCGGCGAATGGCCACATTCCAAAATCTCATGTCGATTCCTTTGTAATTCACCTTATATTTTTTGGGACCATGCAAAATCAGTATATTTTTGTACAGGGCCGGAGCAGAAGGGGATGGGACAGACACGTTTTTGGCAGCATAAAGGCAGGGCACAAAGATGTCTTGAAGCCTTCAGAATTGAATGTGACGGGGCACATAGGTTTTTCTTCTATATGGTGTGGTGAAACCACACTCCCTCAATGTGCATCCTTACTGAAGTTCTCAGGCTAGTAAAACGGCAATACTTTACATATTAAAACCCAGGTCAGGTCCAGGTGGGTGCTGACAATTGTATAAGTGTGACATAACAGCCACTGTGTGACAGTCAGGCTTCAGCACCTGCTTATACTTCACATTTCCACTAACATATTAGGAACAACACAAATTCATTTCTAAATTTGTCAAGAGCATAATTTTAAAAATAAATCAATATGTTAAAATATTATTGACCTTAGTTAAATATATGGAAGTCAGTTATAACACTGATCAATATTACTGACTATCAAAGGCACTGTTGTTGTTATTCTGTTGATAGCAGTATAATTTGCTAAAAGCCAGTTGAGGCTCAATCGGCTCATCTCTATAATTTTAAAACAGTGCCTTGGTCATGCAAGGTGAACTGGTGGGAGTCAAAACTCATAATGACATACAACTACATTTTAAAAAGTGTCCCTGGTCAGACACGATATTAGACCACTCAAACATAAAGCTGTTGCCTTACAAAATGCCTGTTATGAAAGATGGCAAGCCTGTAACTGCGATGTGGGCATTTTGTAAGTATCGAGTACTTCAAAATACTGCTTTTGGTTAGTAAATAGCATCATCCAAGTTCAGTTACTGAATGTGACAGGGCAGAAATATGTTCAGGTGGAGCTCAGGCAAGGCCATTCAAGTGGTTTTTTCATACCAGCCAAAGCAGAGCAGGTACTTTTTTTTTTTTAACAAATGGTTTTGCTCCGGCCCGGGGGTACAATAAATTTTGCATGGCCCTTGCCAGTCAAACCATAGTGAGCATTCTATTAAGAAGTGAGACAAGCCGAAGCGTCAAACGAGAAAAAATATCTTCTTGACAAACAATAACAAAGTTCCTTTTTAGTTGGAAGTGCCTGTTACATGTCAAGTTTTTGTCTTTAAGACTGCCATTTTCTTTACAACCTCAGATAATAAGACCCCTAACAGACCAGCTAAGAAATTTGACCCTACCCCGCTAATATAAGGCCACCCTGTTAATACAGCCAAACTCCTATGGCCCGTTGGAGAGCGTATTAACGGGTTCTACTGTATTACACGTAGCAGTTAAACAAAACAGTTACTTAATCTTAACCTTGGCATTGGTTACCTTTGTATGCTCGCACATTGTTTTAAATCTTGTGTTTCAACCGATTGTTAAACCACATAATGAATACTAATTTCCCGTTAACATAGTTGTTTAAGTATAAATACAAATTTAGCATCATAGTTATAACACTTAATACATATATTTTAAATAGTTCCTAACGCAACCATGGCTATCAACCTCACCCAAACCGACCCAAACCAGCCATCTTAAATAACACAATCAATCAGCCATTATTATTTTTTCTTTTTTCGCCCATAATCTCTTTTACTATAAAACCGAAAAACCAAAACGATTATATTATTAAATTTTATTAAAATTAAACACACAATATACATGCAAGGTTTTTTTGTTTTACACTGGAAGATTAGTTTTGAACAAAAAACATTATTTTTTCTGGGTTGGCGAGAAGGCTGATTAAGGGTTTTGATCAACAAGGGTTGATATGCAGGGCCGTAGCAAGGGGTAGGGTCGGGGGGACCCGTGCCCCCCCCCCAGTTTTTTCCCCAGCAAATGTATCAAGCTCAGAAAATTGTTCCAAGTTTGAGAAAAACTTGTCATATTTTACTTGTTTTAGACACTCTGATTTTGTTTCAGATGGTGTTTAAAACCCAGGAAACACGTTTTTAGACAGACTAATTTTCAAAATTTCCCGGGGGAGCATGCCCCCGGACCCCCCTAAAAGGCTCA